>JAGDQP010001815.1:2091-114867 GCA_022664845.1 Lepisma saccharinum
TACATCTAATTTAGTTACAACATAGAAACTTACTTCCTCTTTCTTTCTTTGCGTATCTTTGACGATTTTAGCATTGGTATTGACACTGATTTACACTCATCAAACTTTAAACGTTCAAGAACTTTTCTTGCAAAAGCTCCTTGCCTTTGATAGAACCATCACTGTAACGCTCTATTTCATGTCGTAAAAATACGATGCTGATTTCGCGGACATTTTGAATTCAGCTCTGAGTTTCTTGATAAAACTCTTCGAATCGTTCTTGTCTGTTGCGATACGAGTTCATCGTAAACATACAGTGGCACTAAAAGTTTCTTGTCATTTCGACTTCTTGTATATAAGCACTGATCAGCCCCACTCACATTAAAGCGTAAACTTAACAAAAAACTGTAACCAGGTTGTTGCAAGTATTTTTTTTTTCTTCTAATTCACAGTATAGGAAAGCAGTAGAAGCATCAAACTGTGCCAGATACATGTTTTCACTTTCAGCAACAGTTAACAGAGCACGAATTGTAGCTAACAGCAACTAGACTGAAGGTTTGACTGTAATCAACACTTGACGTTGACTGAAACTTTTCACAACTAACCTTGCTTTGTACTTTTCTACACTGCCGTCTGGATATGTTTTCACACGAGAAACCCACTTACACGGAATGACCTTGGCTCCTGGCAAGGTAGTCAGTTCCAATGTCTGGTTTTCTTTCAGTGAACTCATTTCACTATCCATTGCCTTTTCCCATTCAACTTTTTGTTCGCTGTCAACTTCTTTTCCATAAGTGTCTGGAACAACCTTTTCACCAACGATTTCTTGCATGACGTACTCCTGAAAACGCCTAGGTACCGTACTTAAGTTTTGAACGATCCCTGAGTTGTCGCCTACATGAAGATTTAGCTTCATTTTCTTCTTCATCGTTAAAATCTTCTGCGCTGTCTGAGTCGTCTTTTTACTTTGCTTCTGTTTCATCTTCTGTTGAGTCTTCTTAACTCTTTCGCTGATTGTCATGACTCCTTCTTTCTTCTGAATGTAGGTTGCGAAGCGGTAGCTCTACATATCCTTCACAATCACTGGGAACTTCTTGAAAAGTCACGTCTTTTGAAATGACGAGCCTATGTTCTTCTTTAACCCAAATTTTGTAACTTTCGTTAATATTGTAACCTACAAGATTACCTTTGATTGCTTCCTTGTCCATTTGCCTTCGTTTTCATTTTGGAACGTGTACATCGCACTTGCAGCCAATAATACGTAGATATTTTATCTTGTCTTCTTCCCCATCTACAGTTCGTAAGGACTCACATCTCCAACTCTCGATTTTACAGTACGATTTAGAATGTAAATTGCAGCGCTGACTAGTTCAGCCCATATTGCATCCGGAAAATTAGCTTCTGTGTTCGAATACTTGAACGCTCTAGCTATTTCTACTATTGTGTACATTTCAAGTTGACTAGTACCGTTCTGTTCTGGAGTGTACGGGGTTGTCAGTTTCTGAACTATACCGTTCGCGCGAAGAATCGATCGAACTTCTTCGTTATCGAATTCACCGCCGTTATCACTTAATAGTTCTACGGTATGACCTAATGTTTTACGTGAGCTGACATGTATTTCAATGCTTCCTTAGCATCTGATATCTTTCTAGCAACGTGCCTGTACAGAAACTTGGTGTAGTTGTCTCTGAATACCACTAAGTACCGTTTCTTCTGAAATGACTCATCAAACCGTCCGCTCACGTTCAATTCACCTACTTCAGACGCAGTTTTCTTCTTACCGAACGGTAGTCGATGCGCCTTCCCGTAAACATACGGTTCTTTGTCCGACTGAACTGTAATACCTGAGTTCTTTTTAAGCATTGTCTTTACGTGATGTTTATCTTGGTGTCCCCATCTTCCATGGTATAACTCTAATGCCGAATTGTCTGTCACTACAACTCCTACATTATCGGAACATTCAGGTTTAATTGGTTTTATTCACTTCACAAGAACCATACAGTACTACTTCACCGTTAACCTTGAGCCAATACTCGGTAGGAGTCGACCTGAATTCGCTTTTTAAATTTCGATCCTAAGCTGCTTACACTGAGAATAAGTTTATTATATTTGGAACGTACTACACGTCTTTTAATGTTGTCTCTTTGCGCTTATCATTGGCAGTTGATAAAACTTGAATAGATTCTCTACCGATTGCCATTAAATGTTTCTTAGCTACAGCCTTAACACTACACTGACTGTCGAACTTTTTGAAGTCAATAAAGAAACTGAAACTGTTTGTGACGTGTCTTATAGCACCGTCATCAACCCACCATGCTGTTGTTTCTACCTCAGTCAGGTTATCTTCTTCATACACTGATAGTAGCGCTGTGTTTGCAACTGCAGCACTTCCTTGTACACTGTTTACAGCTTTACTTTTTGCTGGTTTACCGTCAGCGATCCACTTTTGCACGACTTAACCCAGTGCCCCTTTACTCTACATTAGTTACAAACGTTTTTTCTGATCAATTTCACTACTGACACCTCTTGAGGAACGTTGTCACTGTACGTACTCTTCGTAAAGTTACTTTTCAATATACACAACTGCACTGTTAACTCATCAAACGTTTTCTGTACGTTCTTAGTTAGCAATATCCAACTAGACTTGAAGGTTTCGAATTAACTGAGTAATATTTACAATGTCTTGCACAGTAATAGTAAGTCTGACAACGAGTGTTCACCCTTGGCTTTGAGACCGGTGTTTAACTTATTCCTCAAACTTTTTAACTTTCCTATATGGGTGGAAACTTTTTCATCATGCGTCCAACCATATGCGAAAAAGTATGTACATATTTTGAACATCTGATTTTTAAACGTAGCCTCAAACTGCTGTTTCAATGTCTCCCATGCATCTTGAGCGGTTTTTGGTCCATTATATTCTGATAAATTGAGTCCGTGATATAACTTATGATTACTGTTTTCGCATAACTATAGACTTTGTGATACAACTCACACGTATTGTTCCTTGTACACTTTAACTTCAGATTCTGTAACAGTTTCTTCAGGGTGTTCGGGTTTCACCAACTTCTCATTAATGACATCCAGTGGTCCTTCATGGTAATCTAGGAGATCTCGAATTTTCCTCTTCCAAAGCGGCCAATCTACTTCACCAGACAATGGCATGATGTTCTTGGCCGAGATCCATCTTTGGTACACCCTCTAGAAGTTTACCGTTCACTATCACCACCACTCAAACTGCATACAATGTTCTGAACTTTGTGCCACTTTTAACTGTTTGGCGCCACCTGTCGTTCAGGACAAAGTAGTAAGGTCTAACTGTTCATAATATTTCTGTGCAGGAAAACTTGCCTGGGTCCCACAACCTTTTATAGGCCTAACTTGTTGCATTATAACTTTTTGAATATATTTCCCGTAGTTGAGTAGGATACTTATTGTTAAATATGAGATCGTTTAAAATATATATTTATCTGAAGTGGCCAAATCTAAGTAGTCATACTTAACAGAAAGAAATAATACGAAAAAGTTCTATCAATTTAATTTATGAATTTTCAATAAATAAATGGTAGTACTAGTCATAAAAATTTAATTGCATTGTTACCCATACGGACGTTGCACCTGAATTCCTCTATATATTTACTAACTTGCATATCTTTATTAAAGAAAAGCCAACTTGGACTTTAGCATCACACAAACACATAGAATTATATACACCAAGAGATACTTGAATTCAATTCTATGAAACATGCAAAAGAAGTTTATTCTTTAGAAAGCTATATATTTTATATTTCAGTTAATGTGCAGTACGATTTCGCAAGGTTAGTTTTAGTATTAACACATAACACATAGCAGGTAGACTAACTGTCAGTTTTCAATACATGCATCTACTGTTGTAAACACATAAGTTCCATTGATTAGATTAGTTCAGGTTAGATTCAGTTTGTTTAGTATAGATTGGTTAAGCTTAAGTACACTACACATGCAACACAAGCATTGGCTTTAAACTGTTTCCAGTTTAGTAAGTATTGGTGTTCACACATGCAGTCAAATCTAAAAGTAACTAGCTCATTACCTGTCCTAAGTTCCAAGTCAGTACTATTTTCAGTAGTCATGCTTAAATATACCAAAAGTCTTGTCCATTGAGAAAATTCATTAACATGCAATGGTTAGATCTATGCTTTATTTCAATTCAAATAGCTCCTGTAACAAAATATCAGATTAGCCACCTAATTGAGAAATGTTTCTTTACGTTATTTACAGCCTAAACCTGATAATCAAGAAATGCCGTAGTTATCATCCTTAATTAGCCTTCAAATATCAAGATACAACTTGCCATATCATAAATAGTGAATATTGGTTTTCTCACAAACAAACATCTTGCTTACAACCTGTAGTTATTCCAACAATTCTTCATAAGAAGTTTTTAAGCATTGTCGACATTTAAAAGACACTACATTTTTAAAGTTAATATCGTCAGCTGTCTTCAGTAAACACAATTTTATTTTATACATCGATGCGTTTGCAGGAAGTTTAACACAAATATATGTGTGATTTACACGGATTCCTATTGCACGACAGCAACA
Source organism: Lepisma saccharinum (assembly GCA_022664845.1). Lineage (NCBI taxonomy): Eukaryota > Metazoa > Arthropoda > Insecta > Zygentoma > Lepismatidae > Lepisma > Lepisma saccharinum. The sequence goes on from JAGDQP010001815.1 coordinate 6,651, forward strand.
TAACTTTACGCAGCTTCAAACTTCACTTTAGAAACTTCTGTTATTTACTCTGGTAAACTATGATACATTCTATTAAACTGTGTTACCCAGTTTGGTAACCTGAGTTACAACTTTCTCAAGTTCTGATACAACAACCCAACAACTTTAATTAAAACTTCGGTTCATTAGCTTCAACAGAAATAGTATTGCTTGAGTGCTTCCCAAATATACTATATACGATCCTAAGTTTCTAGTGTCTATAGTGTTAGAAGTGTCACATCACATCAATTACCGTTTATTGCAAACAAACAAAGTGTATTTTTTTAAATATCTGATTATCGAACTGTCACTGATTTTCACAAATTACACTTTGTTTGTTTGGAGATATAAGAGACGGGATGACTGGGAAAAGTAGGAGATTGCATAGTGAAGAACTTCACGGGCTGTACGACTCACCCGACGTTGTAAGAATAATAAAATCGCTACGACTAAGATGGGTAGGCCACGTAGCTTCGATGGAGAGAAACGAAGATTTATTTCCATCGTGGTTGGTAAACCGGAAGGAAATACCGGACTGTTAGGAAGACCGAGACGACGTTGGGAGGAAAATATCAGAAGGGATCTTCGAGAGGTAGGTGTTTGTGATGAAAACTGATTTGATGTTGCTCAGGATAGAATCCTTTGGTGAACGTTTGTAACTGCGACAATGAACTTGTGATTTCCGTAAGCCATAGAGTAAGTAAATGAGTGAGTAAACTTCAGGAAAATTTGCTTTAATACTAACAAAATAACTAAATTGGGGCAAGGTTACACAAAGTAAAATTTATAAGTCAACGTATATTTGGCGAGAAATCGTTGTTTAGATTTCAGAGTGTTGTTTCAAATAAATCTTTCTGTGTGTTGTTTTAAGAAGGATTAAAACAGAAATTTCATCATATGTATTTGGGTAAGTACGCGGGAATTGGATAAGTCCGTAATAACTTAAGCATATCATTGAGCAAAATACAATTCCCAGCAATCTAAATGCCACCCCGACAGCTAGTATTGCCACGAGACGAGACAAAGAAATGGCTATAGAAAACGAGACGAGACAAAGAAATGGCTATAGAAAACGAGACGAGACAGAGCTCTCGTAATGCCTATAAGTCGCGTTTAGTCGTCGGGCCATTTTCTAGGCCGCCGCCAGGGTCGTCATATTGGTGATCATGAAGTTCGGCTAAACGCGTGTATTGTGTCAGTTGCCGGTCAATGTTAGAAAGGTTATGGCAGGAACAAGAAAATATACGCCGTTAGCGATTCCTTAAAGTTGGAGAGAACCCACCAATGATCTTAATGACTGTTAATTCTGATTAATTGATATGATACTACAAGAACTGTGAAAAAAGAATACCTGTCAAATTTACTATCTTATCTATAACATTTTAAGTTAAAACTTTGAATGCTGACACTTACTTGAAAAGTGGACATACCCCTTCTTTCCCTGTATTCTTCATGTTACAACCCTCTATCATATTACCACGTTTTCATTTACATTCTTCAAGGGGTGGAACGTATGTATCATCAACGCCCTGTCGAAGTTTTTGGAAAGCTGTGAGATAGGACTCAATATTTATGAAAGAGCGACATTTTCAGGGGTTTCACTTTCCCCTTTCCTTTGAAGGTAACTCGTCGAATCAACCGACGAATGCCTGAAATCCTACTGACGCAAAATGCTTCTCAGGAAAAATATAATGCTCTTCTGTCAGTTTTGTAATGTTAAACAATGTTTTGTCTTTTTTCCAGAACCTATTTGAAGTTAAAAATTAACTTAATATTAGTATCATCCACCATTAATTTTGAAAATCCTCTATTTGAATGTGTAATTAGTACTTGTTCATTCGTGTACCTCATTTCACCAACATACATGCAGTAGTAGATAACAACTTTTAGCCTATTCCTTTTGATTTTATGTGAGTTCGGACACTCCTTGCTTGGACATTGATAAATTCACGTTGCGATCTCTTGTTTGATCTTATATTTCGTTTTCTGCATAAAACTCCCAGCTGTTTGTTTTCTTCATTCTTAATAAACAACTTCCAGTTCTTTGGTCTTTTGATAAATTTTTCAGACGTTCTCCTTCGTCTTCTTTCCAAGATTTCAATGGCTTACTGTAGTACGTGTTGGTGCTAAAGATAACATTTTCATGTTTTGAAACAAGCGGCCGTGGCTCTGTTTGCTTGGCATTCTGGAGGTCATGGATTCAATCCCAGCTGTCGACCATCCTATCTGAGGCTTTTCCCTCAGTAACACCAGGCAAATGCCGGGGTGGTACCTTCAACTAAGGTTCTGGCCGATACCTTCCCGCTTCCTTTTCCCTTTCCTATCCCGGCCTGAGCCTTAGATGTCTAAAGGTCATAAATAAAATTCAATTCAATTTATGATTTGAAGACGTGGGACGTGGAAGATCTTCACGCTTAGCTTATATGTTTTAAAGTTGGTGGAATTTCTTTCATATAACGTTTCAGATATTTTTATTGTAAATTCAATATTATCTGAGAAAGAAGAGATTGTACTCTTAGTTTAAGGCTGTAGTTACTTTGACTACGCTGGCAATAGTATTCAAGTTGATATTCTCAATATTATCAAAAACATTTTTAGTCATTCTTCTTAAATATATGGCTGGCATAAATCCTCAGTTTTGAAGTCTGTAAAACATATCGTTCAATGTTTAGAATGTCTGAAAGACACCACTTCGTGGGTACTAGCGTGTCTGACTATGAATTGGGCGACCAGGGATCACATCCGGGCCAGGATGTTGGAGACTTTTCTTCAGTGCTCCCAGGCCTGATGCTCTGAAATGCATTCAGCCTCCTACCAAGTTGAGTACCAGAGTATCTTCGGTACTCCTGGGCACTTTGGAAGAAAGCGGTCGAGCGCAGGACTAAGCATCCAACCTCAATTCGTACCGTAGTTCGAGAATACGTGGCGCTCTACCTCCACATCTCCATGTGCAATGGTGTAGTGGTAAAATAAATAGTCCCTTACCTTCGGTGTTTTCTTCGTGTCACTAACGCGTCTGTTTCGAGACATTCGAGAATAGAGTGGCGCATATTCGATTTTCATAAGTTGAATAAATGTTATCGTAACTTTCCAATTTCTCCTATAATGCAGCAAATGCCAATTCCAATTTGTTATATAAATAAAATAATATTCTGATATGCAACATGCATATTAAAATCTTTGAAATAGAGGACAAATCAAGGGTTAAGTACAAAGCATTATGTAAACGTGTTAGTGTAAAAAAGGAGAAGAAAAAATAACTCAGTACACGTTTCAGTATGACTGCATAACAAATTGAATCTTTACTCACCTATCAGAAGAATTTTCATGTTCCCCTCTCCTCCTCTTCATCGTCCTCACACTGGCGAGTTCTGGTGTCATTCGCTGAACGATGGTGCAGTAACCAAGAAGTAATGTCGGGGCAGGTGTTCCATTTAGAAAGTGGTGGTCCATTCAGTTTTATAAACATCGCACATGAAACATTTTGTATCAGTAGTTTTGTTCTAAGTTTATTTACAATTATGTTCATTGCACTGAATCCAGGTTCACACTCAGCTGTGCTGCATGGTATTGACTGAACTGCACTTGTTAAGGGGAGCAGGGTGTTCGGAACTTTCTTTTCGCCTTCGTCTAAGCATTCCCGAAAACCATTCTAAGCTTACATTAGGGAGACGAAATTGTGAACACATTCTCAATACACCCTCTTCACCGCACCTCAGATTATTTTCACAGTCTTCCGGCCACATGTCAGGACTTAGAACTTCAAAATCCACCAGCAGTTTCTTATACAGTTCACATTCATTTTCACCTGTCTTACTCTCAGTTTGGCGACGACATGAAGCAACAGTGGTGAAACAACGAGCACTGAGATTGTTGATAATACTTGTAAGGAACTGCAGTCTGTTTATGCAAACTATTTTCTTGTTACATTTTAAGCGAAGTCCTGAGTACTTCATGCTCTCTGAAGCTTTCATTGCCTCTTTTTTCTTTTTGTCCTGGATTTTCTTTAAACGTTTCAATAACTCTGATGGTTCCTCTGATTAATTTATCAGCGCTGGTTACAGTAACTTTTCTCTCCTGCAGCTGCAAAGACAAATTTTCCAACTCTTCCAGCACATCATACATCGAAACTAGATCCTTCAAAAACTCTATTGATTCCGTGCGTAATAACATACCGTGTAATTCTTTTCCTTTCATTTAGTGATCTAGCACCATCATTGGCAGCAGTTTCGAAAAAAGTCATCAATGATACATACGAATCCCATACTGCACAAACTGACCTAAAGCTGTTCGAAACCCACCGCGAATCTAATACTTTGCCAATTTTGTGTAATTGTACACTTACAAAAGCTGCGACTCTTTTCAGTTCATTCATTTGTTTTTGGTGATTGGTTGAATAAAACGTACAATGCGTCCATGCAACTTTTAAAGTGATTTATAGCATTTATGTCAGCAACAGAATGGTGAACAGGAAGTTCGAGTCCATGATTAAACAATTAATATTTGGTTGTTGCAACTTGTCCTTAAGAAGTTTTCCAACACTAGAGGACCTACCAACCATCACATTTGCCCCATCACAAGCAATGCAAATTAGGTTTTTCCGAAGAAACGTGTCTCCTAACCCATAAGAATACAAATAATTTAAAATTTCATTGCCTATTGTGTTTGCATTCTAATAGTTACTGAGAGTTACTAAATCAAGAAAAACTATGTCGTCTTTACCATTAGGGTGGTTTTAATGTACAGGATTAAAACCGATTCCCTGCCGAGTTGTTGATTCGTTTATCAAGAGAGAAAATTTGTGGTCTTCAGAAGTTAACCTCTTCTTCATTTCAGATGATATGTGTTTAACATTATTTCTGTAGTACTATAACGAGAATGAAGAGTTAACCCCACATCAATACCATTTTTCCTTTGCAAGCCGATTAGGTCCTTATGATCACTGAATTGTCTGTCCTTCTTAGCTAAATAATATGAAATATTGAAGATCTTTTCCATCGCATCAATTGAATGTTGCTCTTGTTTCGAAGCAGCATGTACAAATGTCTGTTTTTTTTTTTTTTTGGATTCAGTAAAAATTTCTGTTACCTTTTGACGCGCTATAGATAATTGTAGGCCGAAATTTTTGTTCTTAAAGACTTCAACTGTTGTTCTTTATTTGTGCCATTAAATGAAACTTGAAACTTAATCCATTCTTTATTTAATGTTAACCCCTGTCTTTTATCAGGCCCTAAATAACCTACGGAACAGCAATAATCACACCCTAAATATCCATTTCTTGCTATCAACCATGTATGTTTTCCCTTACGCTCGAACCACTGTTCCCCAAAGAGAAAATCAGAATTCGAAACATTACCTGTATTGGCTTCATGTTGTAATGCCATTGTTGCCGATTCTGAGGTGGTTGTTGCGGCGTCACTTACGTGTGAAACACTCGGCGAAGGATTAACACTATGTACAGCCACTACTGCAGAATCACTAGCGGAATCTTGTCGCAACTACAATCCATTGTTGAGAGCGAAAATGCTGGAGGCGTCAGTCTTAACTTTCATTGCCAACTATATTACATCAGTTAATATGTTTTCGATATAGGCTAGGTCACCATATATTTTAAGGAAGATGTTTAAAGAAAACATGTTATAAAAAAAATAAAGAAGCTGTGCGGTCCTAGAGATTAAAAAAGTACCGGGGCGCTCACGGGGGTTAACAAAAAGTACCGGGGTTGCGCCCTGGCACCACTACACCACTGTCCATGTGCCGTTCACAGCACATGCACATCTCACGGGGAACACCTTTACTTTACCAGAATGTCTTAAGAAACCCTTTCTGAATACTATAACAGAATATTCGTTTACTTTTTCTCCAAAATATTAAAATAATCCAGATTTTTTCTTATAATAAAATTTGCTAAAAAAAAACAACCTAGTACTGTTTTCAAAATATGAATAACCTTTCACTAAAAGTGGACGCTGTTTTGATGTTTAAGCAGTTTCATTATATTCTTTTCTTTAGTTCATAATGGTTCGTGGTGTCCACAAATCTTGGAACGTCAACTCATTTCCCGGCGTCATACAATGATGAAATTTTGCACAGCGACGTAAGTCGGGTGACAATACAATATTCCATTATTACTTTCATATATTTCTCTATATTTATATACGTATTTTAAAAGCATATTTTAACATTTTTTTAATATGGACTTCTTTATCCTAAAATAAATACTAGCGTGGGTTTGACTGTTGGCAGAACACTTTAGGATTTGGGTAAAAAAATTAATAAAAAAATCTTTTAAAGACATACTTTTCTTAAACAATTCGTACTAGAAAGTAAAAAATATCATTGCTTATGCATGAATAAAAAAGAAAAGCATGGGTGCGCTCTCATATACAGTCACTTTATAAATTCTTGAATTCTCGCGCCCATGCTTTTCTATTTAGTCATTCATGTACATTTTTTTTACTTTTTAGTACGAATTGTTTGAGAAAAGAATGTCTTTAAAAAGTTATTTTATTATTATTATTATTTTGCTATAAATTTGGAAACCCTAAACTACTTTGTTATCTGAAGCGAATATTTCATATTCCTATTCAGTCTGGAAATTGTTTCATTTAATACCGCCTATGACCTACGCCTCCAATTTTGAGAGACAGTTATCCCATAATTGATAATTTTAGACAAGGTAAGTAGCACAACGCCGGTTTTGAAATTTCAGTGAGTTTTAGGTATTTTCCTTTCAACTCAAGGCTTTCTTTGAAATAAAAAAGAAGCAAAACAAATGCATTTGACCCGTTTTCGACCAGAAATGGCCGTCATTTTGGTGTAAAGTTTGTTTTATGTTTTGTAAATATTCCTTTAAATTTCATTTAGACCAAATATAATTTACAGAATGGTTCCGAACGATTAGACAGAGGTGCACGTGGAGGAAAACTAGCTCCCTTACTATAGGAGACGTTATTTTATCGTTTTGTGCGCCCGTCAAAAAATAAATCTGATGATCCACAAGGTGTTGAGATGTGGTCAAGATGTCGTTTGCAAGGTCTTAACTAGACTAATCCAGACCCATCAGATTAAAAAAATAGTTCCAATTTTCTCCACTTAGTAAAAATGTGGCACTGTACAAAAATGTGATGCTAATAGTCTTGTTCATATCACATGCCTCTAAGGTGTTTGATCTGTTCTGCCTACGTCATGATCTTACTCGTATATTGTGTATCATTTGCGGATTTTCATTGCTTGTACAGTGCAAGGTTTTCGCCCAGTGGAGAAAATTTGAACTATTTTTCAGCGTATATTGTTTCCACAGTGTCTCATTAGCATATCTAGGAGTATCAATGTCCTACGTTCATTACCACCCTCTCTGGACTCCTGTGGGTACGGTCACTTTAATTGTAATCTACCTGTTATATAAGAGATGTTTCCATTGTGTATATCAGATTAAAAGAGAAAGAAAAGACATAGGATGTTTTGTAAATTCATCCTTCATCTCCTATTTCCTCTCCTTCCTTCTTAACGACTGGCCACATAACGTCGTCTCCTTTCCTTGTGCCCTTTACCTTCTTCGGCGAAGGATACATAACACCTATTCTTCGCGGCCTTCATCTTTGTAGCGTTCAATTGTTTCTTGTGGAAACTAGGGCCAATTATGAATTGACGGATAAAAAAACTAGCGCGCCTAAAAACGAGGAAGTGATCTCGCATGAAAACAAGTGGTGTGGGGAGAAAAGTCCCACGCGTCTCCCGCTGTTCCAGCCATTGTATCGATGGAGTTAGTCGTTCCTTTCTTTATTTGCTTATTCTTTCGTGGTATTTGGAAGTAGCAGTTTTTATTTGCACAGGGGAAGGAACCATTTATTTTAGGTTAGCGTCGGACATTATGGGGCAGGATCGTTGCAAAATCAAAAGAAGTTTTGTTAAAGCGCTATTCTTAGTATGCGCTGGATGTGGTGCCCCATTCTGTTTTGTTCTTGTGCAAAAGATAGCAAACTTACTACAATAAATAATCTGATTTTTTATAAAAATTCATTGGATTGCTTCTTGTTGAATTGAAGTATAACTTCTTTAAGCAACTTTAAATCGGCCCAGGATATGGTCAAGAAAAAATGGGAAAGGTAGCGATCAGACTTTTACTTAAGTGCCATTCCGGCATTCGCTTAGTAAAGAGGAAAATCTCAGTCAGGGTGGTCGCCTGTGAGGTTTGAACTTTATTTACGACTTTCAAGGAATCTAAGGCTCAGGCCGGGTCAAGGGAGGGAAATTGATGCGGGTTGTTGTCGGCCAGGGTTTAAGTTGAAGGTACCATCCCGCCATTTTCTTCGTGTGACTGCAGAAATCCCTGAAAAACCTCAGTCAGGACGGTAGGCCGCTGGGATTGAACCCACGACCTCCCGAATGCTAATCAAATCTTTATACCTCTGAGCTACGGCCGCTCGGTCCATGAGGTTTAAACTCACCTGCCTACCCATTGCCTATCCGATATCAGCGACTTTCAAGGCAAGCCGAAAGCGGCAGGTCTTTCAAGACGAACTCCTGCTAGTTCAATTTCTCTGGTGCCTTCTTTCTGTCTCAGAATCCTGCTATCAATTAATTGGATTGGTTTTCTTACTCTTTCCCCTCAACCATACTAGTCTGGTTGGTCGGTCGCTGGTTTCGAACCGGTGACCTCCAGAATGCGAATCCAAAGCTCTACTAGTGATTCTGCCAAACCCTCTGTGGGGATGTCAACCCCACATTCTCGAGAATACCCCAAACTTTAAAATTGATACGGTCAAAAATCGATAGAAACCGTGCATCATCCTTTACTTTACACCACCACAAATTGAAAGTCCTGGCGGAATCCCTGCGCTCTACGAACTGAGCTACGACCATTTTGTGCTTTACAGAATTTCGCGATCCTAACCACGGTAAAACGGCGAGCACTATCCATCTTATGTACATTAATAATGTAAATTGCAGCTATATTCGTCATTACGACGTAAAACAGGACCGTCCTAAACCTTCTTGTTCATATTATTTACTTAACAGTTGTAATGAAAGACCTGCCCACTGGTCGGTAAACCTTCGATTTCGCCCGTATTTCTTATCAAACAAAGCTACAACGGAAAACACATCAGGAAACTCTTAACAAAGAATGGCAAGAAGAATTCATTTCGAAAATACAAAAACAAAATAATATAACAATAGTAGAAGAACCAGACAGACAATTTGTGTTAACTCCGATTAAATTTGATACGTTACTATAATTACATATTGCAATTTCTATACAAAAATTAAAGACAGAAATAAACAATTTACATAACGTGCCACCGGGGAAAGACCTTATCTCAAATCTCACAATTCAAAATTTATGACAAATAGGAATTGAATGGATATGTATCGTTTACAATAAAATTATTATATTAGGTAACATCCCCAAAGGATGGTCGGAACACATCATGATTCCAATATTGAAGCCTGAAAAACCTGCATCTTCTGGAGCAAGTTACCACCCAGTATTCCTAGCTTCCAATTTACTGAAGCTATGTGAGATACTCATTTGAAAAAGATTAGAAGGATATTTAGAGTTAAATCAGCAATTTTTAAAAAATCAGTTTGGTTTTCGAAAAAATGCAAGAACTCAAGATGCCATAGCAACACTAACGATGTATATTTACAATAAGCTCTGTCAGGAAATAGCAACGCATGCAGTATTTTTGGATTTAACTTCCGCATTCGACTCAATTAAGTCCAACATTTTGATAGACATAATGATGCAAACAAATATTCCATTTTTACACCTCAAACTTATCAGAAACATTCTGAGAAATAGGATAATTTAGTTCATTATAGACGGCAAACTTCAAAGACCCGTAACAGTTGCGACTGCAACAAAACAAGACAGTCCGCTATCCCTCTGCTCTTCAAATTATATCTAATCTAATCTAACAATGTAAGTTCAATTATAACCCCCTCCCCTTCGAATTCATCGTGTTCGCAGACGATCTGGTAATAATGCTTACGGATAACAAGAAAGAAAACAGTTTTACAAGATTGGAGGAATTAACCATTAATTTAATATCCTAGTTTAAGGACAGAAACTTGATTCTTTCGGAAAATAAATATAAAATTATGACTTTCGAAACAAAGAAGACATTACAATTTAACAGGAAAACAAAAATACCAATTGTAGATTCATCAAAATATTTAGAGACCATTCTAGATAAAAAAACTAACTTGAAAATTCGCATTAAACACTTGATAATCAAAGGTAACCATAATAAATATTTTAAAGGGCGATTGCTATTACGAATTATGGAGGACACCAAGCCTCAATGTTGACTTGCATAAAAAACTACTTTTTACCCTCCATAGAGTATGGGATCATGATAGTTCCCAGAATTGTGGACTCTAGTACTCTTAAAATAGAAGTCCTCTGTAGGAGAGCTCTTAGAGTAGTACGTGGAGTAATGAACAGCCATCCGAACAATGGCATTTATGATGAAGCTTATATCTATTATTCAAAACCGCATAATACAACAAACAACAAAATTTATCTTTAAAAATAAACATTCGAAAATACATCCCTTCAACAGTTTAATAAAGAAGTATTTAACAACGGAAACAAAACGGCATCGATTCCGAATTACTATGTGGGATCAGATAGTCAACATGTTTCCAGACGAGATTTAATTACTATCATCAAAGCAATAAATATCCATTATTCAAAATTAAATGTCTCTTAATTTACGATATAAAAGTAGATTATTCTAATTTTCAAAATATCATTCAGTATCGGGACAGATGGGATAATTTTCACTTTTTAACACTGATGGGAGTAAAACAAAGGAGTCAGTATCCAGCGCTATTTGGGACGAAAAAAAAAGCCCTACAATACAAGCTTAACCCAATACTTATTTCGTTCTACAGTGGAGCTTTTGTGAAACAGAAGTGCATGGGGTATTCATTACTTTTACAGGAAAAAATTCTAATTTTAGCAGACTCACAATCAGTTCTACAGTCAATTACTAGATATAGGAAAACCTTCACAAATCATTGGTTGATCTACGACATCATAAAAATGATAAGTGAAATTGAAAAAGTGGGAAAAGAAATTCAATTTTGTCACATACTAACTCACCTAGGTATCGATTTAGACTACGTAGACAAATTGGCACGGTCAAGTTATAATTTTCAAAATATCACGAAAACCAACATATATTACTTAGACCTACTACCGAGAAGCAGAAAAAATAAAGGATTATTGAAATAAACAACTACAAACAGAAATACAACTTGAACGAACACTTTTAGATAGTATTACAATCCGAAAGAAAGACATCCTTCGTTAAAAAGTGCACGTTCCTTGAAATGTAATTCAAACAATTTTAAGAAGCCGTTCCAGTCATACGCGTTTAAATAACCATTTAACACGCTTAAAAATATAAAATAAACACACTTAAAAATATAAAATGATAATTTATGTGAATGTGGATAGGCAATTCAAACTGACAGAATGTACGAAATATCAGAAACAAAGAACGGTTCTTTTAAATGCCTTAGATAAAACTAATTAAACCAGTTTACGTACAGTCTATACTGTATCAACCTATTACCACGACAGCTTATTTAATTTTTACTTTTTTCCGCAAGATAAATAAAATAATATGAAATCTCCATAAAGCGCTGAGATCTTCTAATCATTTAGGAAATATATAGTATTTATCCCTCAGTTCCCTCACTTTCTCGGTATTACCTTCTGAAATCCATTATACCTTCTTTATACCTTGCATGTTAAATGACTATTTTTTTTTCGAAAAACTATTGTTTTTGTATTGTTTTCTCATATTGGAAATTACTCAATTCATTTTTCAATTCTGTATCTCTGATTACCTTCTTCTTCTAAAAATCCCTCACATCCGTAAACACTGAATTCCCGCATTTTTAGTTCCCCTGTACCCCAAACATGACATTTAAATCATATTTGTGTTTCAGTAAATAACTTACTTATACTCTTAAAAATTGAAAAATTTATGAAATCTGGGAAATTTAACTCTGCTTACAAAAGGAAGAAAAGAATAAAGGAATACAAAAATACAGTGGTTGGAAGTGTTAAGAATTTATGTTGATGGATTGAAATTCCTATTATCTGCTTCTCAATTACATACTTATTTATCAACTTTACATAAGTTAATAAATGTTTTATCCTTTGTAATTATTTTTCATCTATGTCAAAAATTTACGGGAAGACAACTGATAATGGAGAACATTGAAACGGAAATTTTCAATTAAGATCCAGAGAATACAAAGGGAAAAGGGAGAATATGGATTCAACTAGACTAATAAAATACTAATAATTATATAAAGAACACTTAAGAGGAGGAAAAAATACCTTACAAATATAAAAATTAAAACACTAAGGATAATCCTTATTCAATGCAAGAGATCAGAAATGACCTGCTGTAAATCACAAGACAAGACAAACAATCGGAATAGGAAATATCATATTTGCTTATAATTACTATAGTTACGTATAACTGTAATAATTATAATTATAACTATTATAATTCATGTTAGGTAATAATAAATGCGTACTTTTAAATCCACACAACTATTAACATTAGTATGGAAAACTCAAAGAAAATGTGTATGATCTAGATCCTTCTTCTGAATACGTAGTAAATTATAACGAAAACGTAACATTACAAACAGACATACTTTCAGACAACAATAGTGAAGAATCAGATATGGAAACAAATAATGTAAACTTAAAACAAGACTTATCAGAAATATCTGATCAATCTAATGGTAATTTATACGATCAAGTGGATAAAGTGAAAATTACTTACCCCCACCTCAGACACACAAAATGAAGTAATTATTTAAGGTGATAGTCTAAATTAAACCCTTAACTTGTCGCAAGAGAGACAACTTTGTGCCCAAGCTCTAATTTCTCTCGGTGAAGAACCCAAAGTGAACCAAAATGAAAAAAAAAACAATGACAAACAAATACCGATGACTTTTCTAAAAAAGGTGAAGGTTCATCAGACACTGCTAAAACTAACATGAAAAATAGAGGTTTATTAGAGGACTCAGGCAACATAAACGACATTGGTAAAGTAGCAAAAAACCCAAATCAATATATCCAAGAACAGCAAACAATTAATTATAATAATATAACATTTTATAATTTACATAATTCAGGATCATTTATCTGCATCCTACAAAGCATAACAAATCAAAACATATGAGGTTTAAACGTTGTACCGACCGCCATCAAATTACCAACAGAAGGGTTTTAATTCAAAGAAACAGCCTCTATTTAGAACTAACGTTAAACTTTACTTTAAGTCAACCAAACAAGCTAATGCGTGAGCAATGAACCAAGAACTGCATGATCAATTGAAAGTGACAGTAAAAATTCCCAAAATGCTAACTTAGCGGTGTTGTGTTGTATATGGTGTTCCAATTGACGTAACAAATGAAGAAATACTAAAAAAATACTGAATGTCAGTTTTCAGTATTTAATATAAGACGACTCAAAAAACGTGTAACTGATGAAAATAATAATCTAATTTATACTTCTCTCATAGAATACACTCTTCAATGTCAAACACTTCCAGAGTATATAAGTTTCAAAAATAATATAACCAGTACGATTTAAAAAACGAAAAAGTAATAAAATGCTCAAATTGTTCCTTTTTTGGACACACTAATGAGACATGTTTAAATACTTCTCGCTGCCCAGATTGTGGATCAGAAAAACATCCTAAACCATGTACAAAGGAAACACATTATATTAATTACAAAATCCCACGACATGATATAAAAATCAAAATTGCCTTAAACGCATATTTCTTCAGAATGCTTACGATATCATGGCCAAAGACAACCTACCGTATCTCATAGTTATCAACATGGGAAAAGGAAACAGATCAATACAAACTGATACATCAAATCCACTTATTCACAAATAGTTCAACAAACAGTGCCTACAGAAATTCTAAAAACATAAATAAGGATAATGTAAATTCTAAACAAGAAATAAGCAAAACATCTCTTCTTCCTAAACCAAATGGACAAAAAATTGTAGAAATAATTAAATGGGTAAGGAAACAATCACTATCAGATCGAATTAATGAAAAGTCGTATCAGAATAGGCCAGCACAGTATAACAATAAAAATTACGACAAAAATTCTCCAAATGAACCAGTGAACTTTATTCATGATTACGAAGTCCCAAGTTCTTCTTCGCAATCATATAATAATATGCCTCTCCTATTGCATAATGTACCCAAATCGATTCAACAACATCAAATGTTATTTCACGACACAATATCTGATATGATGACTTTACTATCTGAAACTCTAGATATTTTCTTGTCCGACATAAACAATCGTAATTCAAAACCACTGGCAAATGTCAAAGATTAGCAGCTAACTTAAGTATTTTGTTGATGCCCATGCTCGATATTTTTGATAGAAAATACACTTGTATCTTTTCCATCGATACTAACAAAACTAGAAGTACATAGAACATTATGAAATTAATACACTGGAATCTGAAATCCTTTTCATCTCGCAAAATATATATTTTACAATTAATAAAATAATTCAAGCCAAATATTATTTGTTTGGCGGAAGTATGGGGAAAAGAAAAAATCAATAGATATTTCTTCATATAACACTGTAACCTCAATATATTCCGATGAAAACAGAGGCGTAGCATTCTCATTCATGAAAATACCCGATTTGAAACACTAAAATTCCTTGTACACTGAAGATGACTCAAGCAGAAATCTGTGGCATAAACACAATAATTAACAAACAAAAAATAACAGTAATATCATTATATAATCCCTCCAGTAGGAAAAGTCAAAACGTAACACTAGAATGCTTTGAGAAATTATATTCGATAACGCTTAATCCAAAATTATTGCCAGGAGACTAAAATACTCATCACTTAGGCACATGTAAAGACTCTTCAGGAATTCATTGAAGAGTTTACACTAGTTCTACTAAAAAACAAAAGTATGACACATGTACCTAAAAACGGCAATACCCCATCAATATTTGCTCAAATGAATTATCTCCTCTATTCACGTGGAAAACAGCGAAACACATGAACACGATTGACTATTTTCCATGTATACTAGAATATAAACATAACTGTTTTCATTGTATAAAAGAATATACTTATTCTCTAAACAAATGTAATATAAAAATACAAAATTTGATCAATTTTAAAATAGTTTTAAGAACCTATTTAAAATGAAAATCCTAATTTTCAACGAGTCAGGATAATGATGTTATTAATAAGTAACTTAATTACAACTATGACCACATCTAGTCCCATAAAAACGCAAAAATTCAAAAACAAATATCCAAAAACTATATGGTGGAATAACTACTATATGGAATTGTGAGGGAAAAAGAAAAACTACCAATCTATCTAAAACTCTTACAATAGAAAATTTAATTGAATATAAGAAAACAGAAGCTAAATTAAAGTGAACTGTCAAAAAAGAAAAAATACGATACAAATTTTGTAATCAAATTAATAAATACTTCAACCCAAACATCACAAACTTGGACTATACTGAAAAAGCTCAAACATAATAAGATCTCAAAAAATTTACCCATTGATAATGAATTGTAAAATGGCTTTATAAATATTATACTTAAACAAAAGTATACCTATTATGGCGGATGAACAAGACGAAATTATGTCATGGTCATCAAATACCATAGGAGGTAAAAATTTACACTCTCCAATATCAATACAAGAAATATGCATGACTCTTCAACATACAAAAATACCTCACCAGGAATTGATCAAATAGAAAACAAAATTTTAAAAATAATGTCAGATCTGGGTTTACAATGAATATGTATGATGTTTAATTTAATACTACACAGTGTAATAACTGGACAAATACCCACACAATGGACACAAGTAATTTTACCAATTTTGAAACCAGGGAAAACACCTAAACATGGGAAATCTTATAGACCTTTTGGTTTTATATCAAATGTACTAAAACTATTTGAACGACGAATGGAGTGGTTTTTGGAAACTGAAAATATTTTTTCTACAAGTCGATTTGGATTTAGAAAAACTTAGAAACCTTAGATGCTTTAGCAACAATCACATTAAAAATACAGAACAATTTAAACAAAAGTCTTATAACACGCTGCATTCATTGATCTAACAAATGCATTCGATTAAGTACAAATACAACAACTAATAGACATCCTTAGAAAATAAAAATTTCCATACATATATCAAAAATATTCTGGGGACTTTTGCTTCAAAGAACAGGATATTTTTATGTTGTTGGAACCGTACAAAAAGAAATAATTATCAACGCAGGTGTCCACAAGGTCTATTCTTTGTTCCTATGTTATTTAATTTATACCTAATAGATATACAAGAACAAATTCTTAATTTGTTTACATACTTACTACACACTGACGATTTAGCTTTATTAACGACTTAAAATAAACATAAAACTAATTTTACTGAATTGGAAAAACTTATTACAAAATTTTCTAATTGGTTTCAAATAAAAATTTAATAATGTCAGAAGAAAAATCTAACATAGTATCTTTCTTTAGAAGAAAACAATATCTATAATATAAATATGAATAGAATTACCACGATAGCCATTGTAAATTCTGTAAAATATTTAGGTTTAACACTAGATAAAAACCACATTCCAAGAATATTTTAGTAAGATAATAGTAAAAGGAAAACAATATTAAACATCCTTAGATATATCGCAACTACTAAATATGGAGGACATCCGACATGTCTGTTACTATTTATCAACAATTATTTTATCCAAATCTAGAATATAGCTTAGCTATTATTCCGAAATTAAATAAAATTCACATCGAAAAAATATAAATATTAGAAAGAAAGACAATAAAAATAGCACTAGGAGTAATGGAGAATAACCCCAATCCAGCAACATATGCTGAATCACTAATTATAGACTTCAACACTCGTCGTATTAAACATGGAATTAAATTCCTGTGTAAAATCAAGCGCAACACAACTCATTCATTTAATCTACAATACAGAATTAACACTCAAACTGTAAACAAAGAAAAAGAAAACACATACAAAATATCTGGAATATATTAATAATAAACATGGACAATATATTAATAATAAATATGAAAAATATATAAATAAAAGCCACTCTCCAATCAAAAATCCAATATATAAGATTCCTGTACCAGTTGAAAAAATAGTAACACACATTCCGAATTATAGACATTTTCAAGAATATATCGAAAAATAGAGTGAATATTATTTCATATTCACAGACGGTAGTTAAAACAACGATGAAACAGGATGCACTATTTGAGACAAACCAAAAAATGCCCTTAAATATAAATTAGAATCTATTAAATATATACTACGCAGAAAGTTTTGCAATTTTCAAGGTGATTGGATATAGTTTGTTAGTGCCAAAAATATTAATTCTTACACTTACTCTATAAGTGTCTTAAAACACCACAAAGGAACTTCAAACAAATGCATACATCTCATCCAATAATTTATAATATAATTGAACTACTAAATCTAAATAAAAATAGGAAAAGATATTCAACTAACATACGTCCCTGGGCATGAAAAGCTACAAGGGCATCGTGATATCGTAGATTATTATGCTAAAAAAGCAGAGATTTGCCAAACATGACTCCAACAAAAATCTTTTGGTCAGACATATATATCCTAAGAAAGAAAATAAAAAATAACTGGAAAATACAACTTGACTTTGATATAAACAAATCCAACTCAACGTACGAATGGTACTACAAAAATTGCAAACTATCCTTGGTTTACTGGTATCAATATTCCTAGAAATATTGATATTAACTATAAATAGAGCAAGATCTAATTACACAAGATTGAATGGAAACTTACACAAAATGAAAATAAAAATGTCACTGAATTGTGAATGTCAGAAAGAAGTACAAGACGTACAACATTTACTCACTAATTGTCAACACTACAAGAAAAATAGAGAGACTTTAATTAAAGTCCTATACAAACTAAAGATCACTAAGCCAATTAGTGCATTAAATATGCTATCTCAACCTAACAAAAAGTAGTATCTTGATACATTCTTTAAAAATAAACAAACTTTTCTACAAAAAATCAAGATTGACAATAAAAATACTTCTTACATTTATAATAAAATTATTCAACTAAGAACACATTGATAGAAAAGATTACAAAATTTACTAGTATAAAATTTAATATCTATTTAGATTGATTTCCACAAAAATAACCAAAATGACAGAAATATTCAGTAACGTGTTGCAAATCCAAAAATAGTTACATTCTGTTTTTAACAGATATTTGTATATAAACAAAATCATATTAATACAAATCATACTCTTGAATTATTCACCCTAGATCAAAATATTTTGTATCTTTTGAATCTAAATCAAATGAAAAAAAAACTATCAAAAACTGTGTACAATTGAAAACTACTGTAATCATTATCTAGATATCATATTAACTATATTACATAGAACAGAAAATTTGTCAAAATATAATAAAAATATGTCATTTTATACAAAAATTACTACTTTCTATTTCAATAATTAACAACAAAAATCTGAACTTTTCAAAAAAAATACTAAAGAAAAAATAGAAAGAAAAAATCACATGTATGATAACGTTATAAAACTAAAAAAAATTCTGTAAGTTATGATTAATGTAAGAAACACGTCAAGAAAACGTCACAAATGACACCATGTTACAGACAACAGTGAACAAATAAACGATACGACTACTAACTGCGTCTGGTGTTCAACAATGAAAAACTATAAAACACTCATGGACAAGATGGTTAACAAAAAATGTCTAATATGTAAGTTATAATGTTACCCAACAAATAAAAGAGCAAATAGGTAATGAGTTCGCTATAAGCGGGCTCTGGAAGTCTGTTTGCGATAGAAAGAAGCAACAACAACGACAATCATGGTTGCTTGCGGCATGGAAGGGGAAAGATGACGACCTGACGACAGGAGGTCGCTCAAATTCTAGGTGTAAAAATAATAAATTCATCACGTTTTTTGGCTTGATTCAGAAGAAAATTGATAATAGACATTAAAAGTGCTCCAGCTCTATATAAAGTAGAAGATGCAACAAAATCAGAATTGGAAGTGATAAAAACCTCTAAAGTGAATTTTGACTAGTTTGACGGTGTCTGTGTTAAAACATGACGGCCTGTTGAGAGACACTACACACCAGCACAGGGGGCACATACACACACCAACCAACAAACTAAAATCAGAACAAACTGAACCGTGTCTCCTGAGAACACAAAAAGGTTCAAAACGGGATAAGCGCCGGGCAAAAACAGCCTAATGCTAAAAATCAGACCACTCCGGACACTCCCCAGTGAAGCCTCGCCAATCTTCACTACCAAAAGGTGCCTCAATGTGTGTGTTTCTCCTAAAGGGTGAGAAAGAAAGAAAGTGAACTTCACTTTCCTGTGGACAAGTGGGTAACGCTCGCGAAGAGTCTACAATGACACTCAGACTGGAAGCCGACCAGTTAGACCAACTCAAACGAGTCACTCGAGAACTAAGTCACGACGTTGCCAGCCGAGGTCATGACCCACGGCCACATAACGTACGAGAAAGATAATGCATCAGACTATTGAATTAAAGTAAACATTATCTCTTATCACCAGGACACACCAGTACCGGAGAAATCCCGAAGACGGAGCACACGATTACCGAAGGATAACTATAATCCGAAATATAGCACAGATATAGACATGAGCATAAGCGATGGAAAATAGGGGAGGACAGAGAAGGAAATAATTCCCCACCCCACCAGAGAAGAGAGCGCAGAGAACAACCCACGTCACCGCATGGAAAATGCGACAGTAGCCCAAGCCTCCATACACATAGACTTTAGACTGGAGGCGATAAACCAAAGTTTATCCATAAACATACGCAAGTCACCGAAGTTAACTTTAAAAACTCAAATAAGAGAAAAGGTGGCAAAATATAACATTCTGAATATCACAGAACAACGAGAAAATAGCAAACGCTCACACGCGCCAGTAATGGACTACGCACTACAGAAGGACCTACAGTTGAAAACTGCACTAGTAACATTCGTCGTATTCTAGCGGAAAGAGGAAAAATAAAAGTTCTAACATACTACCTATCCACCAGAAGACAGCGATATTGTCCTCTGGTGTACAAGGTCACTGTAGCAAATATTGTACTCAATCAACGTGAAAATGCATAACAAATACAACACTGAAAGGTTAATGTGCGTGCACTCACCTTAATTTGAAGAAATTCAATTTACTATGACACTTGTACTATACGCGACAGTGTAAGTTCAAAATAATATCTGCATAAAGCATCATGATTCCAATTAACTTAAATATTAGCTACTCCTACATGCCATTTCAATAAAATGTTTTAATCCCTTTTTATTCATTGTTTATTTCAATAAAACAACAGAAAGATCAAGTTGTTGAACATAAATTATTCCAAAATTCAAATTGCCATAAGCATCAAAGTTCATTTTGAACGCAGGAAAAAATGATTTGTATTTGAGTTGAAATCAACATCTCTTGAGGAGAGAAACCCGACAGTTCATAAATTCGGTTTGGGAAAAAGAAGTTTGTTTGAGAATTACTATTGAGTCCATGGAAATTCATTCAGTTATACAGTAGTCGAAATTATGCCTCAACAAAAATCGTTTCGTTTTAATATTCAAGTCCAAAATTGCTTGTATGTAAAATAATACGAAAATCACTGTTTTACAAGTTGAAGTTATCAATAGTAATTACAAGTATTCGAAAACTACTGACCCTTTTCAACTATATCACTGTCACTATAAAATATTTTCCAGTTCCACTGTAAGTACTTTTTGAATTTCGATCATTAGGTCATAATATGACAAATCAAGATTTTTGACCTTTTATCGGTGTTTCGAAATAATTATTTGAAATTTGAAAATACAAATTCGGATATAGGTATGTGGGTTTAGCGATCAGACAGTTCTGAAACTGGTTAAAATTTTAAATGTAAACAATCGAAACGGAACCAAAGCCGAACACGTAAATTTAGTGAGCTCATAGCATAAACTTCTCGCATGAGTAGCTAACGAACTTCAGTCTGGAAGTGTACAAAGCACAATATTACTTAAAATAATAAAACATTAAACAAATAAGGAGAGAAACAGAGATCTGCTAACGGATTTCGGCTTACCTAAATCAATACAATATACATATGGCCGACCTAGCATGTCGAAAAAATTACCTTGCACTATAAATCTTACAACAAAACTATTACACATAGTGCAAAAAGAATTTCCACTAATGAAAACATAATTTGGATGTAATTAATTTATGCTCGTGAAAGTCCAAAACTCGAAAGATATAATTATTCACTATAATTTAAAGATGTCTTCTCGTTGTGCATCCAACAGAGTGGAAGATGTCACGACGAAATTTCAAATTTTAAAATTTATTAATTTCTCGGGTAAGCGAACATGGTTCTTCTCAATAATCAACTAATTTAAACTTTACCTGGGCAGGAGCACTAATTTAGATACGGAATGAAGGTTTAAAATATACTTTAAAAAACTCAGTGTCCTGCTACCTCTTCTAACACTAGCTGCTTTCAGTATATACCGAACAGGAAACGCCTTCTTTATCGACAGATGACGAACGCAAGGCGGAAGAAGAAAATAAACACAAGAAACAGATCTCGTTTTCCGACCAAATAAACCAGTTATACCTGAATTTTGGCACACTGAATGAAAATTAAAAACATAGTATATCTTAAAACTGAAATAATTAATATAGGAAAATTTATGTTTAACGAGCAAGGAATATTCTTGGCGGGAAGATTTGCCAATGATAGAGAACCACATACCTGAGATTTGATCCTTTCACGGATGCTGACACTATCTTCCAATCAGAAAATAAGTAATAAAAGGAAGAAAGATACGTCATAAAGTAGTTCAAGAAATAAATCTTTACGCCAGGAAAGCTAAACGAAAGAGAATCGAAAGATCATTCAATTGCCCATAAACATGAGAAAAGATGCCCAAGGTATCTGGATGACACTGCGATCATAATAGTAAGAATATTTTGGCTTTGAAGCTAAACATAGAAAATCCGTGACAGTAATGAATAAAACAAATGGAACGGAGCTCCAAGACCATTACACTGTAACCAAGGCGACAAATCAATAACTATAAAATCATATTAAAATATATAGACAATTAACTATAGGATTGTTTGACGTATCACTTTTGATTAATAAACAAGTTATCAAAATAAAAACAATGTCGCAATGGGCATGATCAAAGAATCGAGCCCGCGACTATCTATTATAACGAGACGAGACGAGTTGCTTGCGAGAAAATAAAAAGGAAAAGATGGTCCTAAAATAAATTATATTGCCATAATTGGTTCGACAAACTAAACGACGTAACTACAATTCAAAAACTTAACAACATTTTTCTCATATTTGGTAGTTGGAAAATAAACTTCCAGTAAGATGTATGCAAAAATCTATTATTTGTAAGTATTACCACATATCAACCTAATCTTTTTCGAAAATGTTACTTGCACCGGCGTGATACTTCTGAACTAAATCCATCGCACGGATACTCACGTACAATTCAAACTTGTATGTTTGCTTGTGACATGAATAAATGGCAGGACGGACTTTAGATACTTCACCACATACCGTAATACATTGATCAAATCTCACCAAAGCTTAACCTAACCGCAATAACCAAAATTTAAAGTAAACTAATTTACGTTATTATCACTTCAGTTCCTGAGGAATTGGAATCACCATCCAGTGATGGTGAAATATCAATAAACTTATTAACAGGATCAACATTATCGCGTTGCCAATTATTACGAACATTGTAATTGGCAAGGTAAGGTACAAAGGGTGCCTGTCTATTGTAACTGTTGAGTGATCCCTTCAACGTTCTCCACGAACTTTCAATACTATTTGTATGAGCACCAGTGGTAAGGTCAACATAATGAACACTGTGATTAACTGAAGGAAAGCCAAGATCCATCACTAATGATTTTCATACTTTCACATTGAATTATCGTGCATTGATTGCCTGCTTTCTTTGGTGAATATTAAAGAATCTCCACATATTCGTTGGTAAATAAATAATGTAATTAGTGAAGCACATTTAAACATTCGCACTGAAGTTCAGAACAAGATAAGCATTTTCACATAATTTGGAGAAGAAACCTCGACTTGTTACACCAGGTGTTCATTACAAACGTCCATTACTTCCTCCAGATTTCGAAATTCTTATTTGGCGTACAATACTTTGTTAATATTTATGAACAGTATCACCAACATTGGCTAATACTTGAAACGTACATAAAAATAATTCACTCAAACTCGCACGTTAAACCTTTACGTTTGTAATACAAAATATACGTTCAACAAATGCGAAGATTATTTTGAAAATTATAACATTCTTGTTAATTTCGAATTTAAATATTTTGTATTATTATGTTTCTCAATTTTTAAATTTATATTGTTATAAAGAAAATAATTAAATTATTCATGATAGAAACAGAAGAATGAAATCCGGAAACTGAAATTTAATACTAAAAATGCATTTCAACGAAACCATTGTTTACTACATCAATTCTTACCTGACAGAACGATTCTAAATACCCGGAACTGAAATAAAGTAGTGATTCGTTCAAATGAACTTAAGTGAGTATAGTGGAAGAGTTCTCCTAACCTTAACACAATCGTAATATAACCTAATCTCACATTGATTGAATCATTCGGGAGAGTATTTAAGGTCCGGTTGAACTTTGTTTACCGGAGTGTCGTTATTCTAATTTTTATTCCGAATATTTCTGTTATTAATCACGAGAAATTGATTGGCACCAGTCCTATCCACCTGAAGTGAACCGGGAACAAAAATAGTTTAACGCGTATACGGTTCACAGTTCCGATTCACTGCTCCAATTATATGTGATTAAAATATGTGATGTCACAGATTCAAATCACCGATACTTGGAGCAGTGAATCGGAACTCCTGAAAGAGAAGTTGTTAACCGAATAATCACACTTTAATTGATAATTTAAGTGGTGCACAAGATGTTTAAAGTAATATAACACGACGTAAAACTAACACAATAGCAATTTATGGAAATTTCAAGAAGATTGATTTGTTATTAAACGAGGGAAGACAATTAGTAAGTGGTTAAAATTAGTTAATACTTGCAAAGTGAGTGCAGTATTAATTAACTTACAAACAAACATACTAATGTGACAGAAAAAAGTTCTAAATTTCTTTCTTCCATCATGGTTAGAATGTCAAAATATGTGCACAAATATTTTCAAGTCAAGCGCAATTACTTCGGAAGAGATCGCTGATATGATACTCAGATTCACGTTTCTGGAGAGTGACGAAATAGTGTGGAAATACCTTTATATTGGTAAAATGCTGAAAGAAATGGAAAGCAAATACATAGTAATGGGTGGAAGGCGCTACCTGCTGAAGGGTATGTTCTTCACGCCGCCATCTTGACGTCGGCTATGTTGAATCTTGATTGATTTACTTAAATGGGAAGGGCGTCGTGTAATATATCATTCTGGGTGGTGCGTGATATTGGTATGAGCTAATGCAATGCCCTGAAAACACCATTTTTCTTTAAAATAATGAAGGAATTATAAAGTAAATACATACAAATGGATATCGATCTGGCAATATTTTCAAAAACAATTTGTATGCAGTTAGGTTTCAATTCCTTCATTATTTCAAAACAAAATGGGTATTTTCAGGCTATTGCATCATTAGCCCATACTAATGTCACACACCACTCTCTCTCACAATAATACATTTACGGCAAAACTTGCTTCAGAAACGTGTTTTCTGTAAACCTCTAGCCCAGAATGACATATTACACGCTCCCCTTCCCATTTAAGATAACCAATCAAGATTCAATATGGCAGCCGTGAAGAACATACCCTCCAGCAGGTAGCGCCTTCCCCTTAGTATCCATTACTATGTATTTGCTTTCCATTTCTTTCACCGGTTTACAAATATAAGGGTATTTCTACTTTTTTCACTCTTCAGAAACGTGAATCTGAGTATTATATCATTGATATCTCCCAAAGTAATTGCGCTCGAGTTGCCAAAATTTGCATGTGCACATATTTTGACATTGTAACCATGATGGAAGAAAGAAATTTAGAACTTTTTTCTGCCTGATCAGTATGTTTGCTTGTTAGTTGATCCCATAATTAGTCATGCATGAATAACGAATATCAGGATTGGAAGATACTGCAGAGAATGAGTAAGGATTTTATTAAATGCATTAACCCTTAACCAGGCAAGTAGGGGTAAATTTTACCCCCAGGTCGGTAAATTCACTTGCGCAGAGCTTTACCGGTTGGTCATACTGCTGAATTCCTAGCACATTCCGAAAAAGAGCGCTTTAAACGGACAAGGTCATCATTCTTTTTAGTGTTCGAGTAACATCCACAACGTAAAGATCATCTGAATTTGTTTGGAGTATAATATACCCCCTCGTGCCTAGTAACGTATAGAATATCAAGATTTTGTTTGCAAAGTGATACGTACTAGAACTACAATTTTAGATTCTGAAAAACTAGTTAAGTGGTATAAGTACTGAACATCTAGTGAATTTATTAATTTGTGGTTAATACATTTGAATATAACTTTATTTTAAATGACAAACTCAATTTGGAGGTAAAATATATCCCCACGCGCCTACTGGCATAATAAAGCCTGGGTGTAATGCTGAAGATAAAACACATTTAAGAATTCATCATTTTCGCCCGTTAGTGCGGGGTAAATAAAATGTGGTGGCAACAGTCATTGGGACATGCAGCAATAAACCCTTCCGCGTGGCGGGCTAAGGGCGGGCTGCGCCCTTAAATTTCAGAGTTTTAAGAGGTTGCGCCCCCTTTATCGTAACCAAATTTAAGGGGCTGCGCACCCATGTGCAGATCTGCTGAAGCTATTGCTACTACTACTAATACTACTACTACAACAACCACTACTTTAATACTATTACTACTAGTAATACTCCTGCCAAATGCTTTGAAACATTAAATCTACATATTTTTATTTAATAACAATCCACATATAAATTTAAAAAAATATATATAGAATACTAATTTATTTATTTCTGATTATTGTTTTAACACTCAAACACTTCGCCTTCAGTTGAGACAACGAAGAGGAATGCGGTATATTGATGGCTCATCTACGTATTAAGCCGGATATTAAAAAAATTATCAAAATCGGTCTATTAGAATGACAGGATGGATTGAACAAAATTTTGTGACGAATATGATAAATATTCCCCATGAGGAATACATAGGGGATAACACTCAAACCTTTCTTCTTCAGTTTAGAATTGAGGGAGAGGGATGCGGTTTCTTTGTAGCTCATCTGCGTGTTAAGCTGGGTATTTTTTTTTTTAAATAAAAAGAGTGATCAAAATCGGTCCAATAGAACGGCCGTACGAATTGAACAAAGTATTTTTTTTAAAACTGTTTAAAAATAAATTGATTAGTTTTAAACTTTTGTTGTCAACATTTTAATGTGAAAACTATTTTCAACTTTTGAAAATGAACTGAAAATATAAAAATATTTTTTAATAAATATGAATATTACTTTCTTCCAAATGATAAATTCCATTTGAGGGTAATATATGTATACCGCCACGCGTCAATTATAGTAACGAAACAGACGAGCCTGGCTGAAGGTTAAATTCAGTCGACTACGTTCGATAGATATCACTTATATTCAGCCACTATATGCCACTGTGTGCACTGTGAAGTGCCTTTACATCTCGTAGATTAGGATGAGAACTTCCATTTGTAACGAATTAATTATTTTCCACACCAAATTTTACACTGAAAAACCGCCTTGTTTAGAGAGAATAGCTTTCCCACATATACGTCAGTGTAGTCGTTACTGTTGTTTAGATGGGAGGAATTACCACTCCATCTACAAGAAATATTAATTTTCAGTAGGCCACTGTCAGAGAAAAATAAAAAAAAGTATATTTTCATTTGTTGATAACATAGAGAAAGCCCAGAGTTGGAATACTGTGTGAACCTTTTCGTAAATGGCCTAACCGCATTGAACAATTTAGAAATTACCGGCACTAACTACACTGCAAAATCAATATTCTTTTAGCTGTTTTTGTGTAACGAATAATTATAACAATAGTCAAATAATAGACTAATTGTTGGAATTTAAACTAAAGGAATTCAATTAACTGTCTTAAATTTATTAAATGTTTTAATTTAAATTTTATTTTATTGTTGTTCGAGGATTTATAAGATTTAACGACTGTTCTTTACCTGTTTCATAGCAACATTCATTGAATGAATCACTTGCTTGTCAATAGGGACAGGAACTACAAAAATGAATCAAATGAACCATGTATGCATTAAATTATAATAGAGCATAATATAATAATATTTGATAAATGCTCAAGGAAGCATAATAATCATATATTAATGATATTAATTTTAATTTGGTGTCAATTTGTATTCATAAACAGAAAATAAATTCGTATTTCCTGTTGCTAATGTAATCAGAGAATTTCATTAACAAGAGAGAAGATTAAGTTTATTGTTGTACAGTAACTCACTGCTACTTTAATGGTACAGTGGGGACCTTTAATTCCACATTATATTTAGCATACTAAGGTATATACTAGATACAGTATATTGTCAAATTGATCTTTATGGATAAAACAGCAGAATATTTAAGTGGCTCTGAGAGACGTAACGGTCCAAATTTAGATTCTATACAGAAGCCAGTTAGAATTGGGAAGTTACAGAATTGAGAGTGGAATGTAGCCTTATTCCTTCAAGCTTTTCAAGTGTTTACATAAGTTTATTTTTTAAAGTAATGGCATATTATTAATATTATGCATACTCTCCGCGTATATCTTATTTTACGCTTATATTTAATATATATTGTAACGGTTTAACTGTGGACTATTTTGAATTCTTTGTTTCTTTAGTATAGCTTACAGCTAAAATTTTTATAACCCCTGATATTTATGTTGTTGCTAGTTTCAAGTTGTTTATACAAAATTTGGTTTTAAGTTTACTTACAGTAATTGATATAAAACAGTATATAAGTTGTAGAGATAATTTTGTGCGCAAAATATTAATTTTACATCAAACTTAGATGAAGGGAAAGAGCAATAAAGTTATCTCGAGATCTATTACGTTTGAAATTTACTGAGATCTGTTACCCCTAAATGTTCTTATAAATGATAATTCTTAATCCCACCAAGCGAATAGCCATAGCTGTATGCACC
Source organism: Lepisma saccharinum (assembly GCA_022664845.1). NCBI lineage: Eukaryota > Metazoa > Arthropoda > Insecta > Zygentoma > Lepismatidae > Lepisma > Lepisma saccharinum. Next base: position 35,021 of record JAGDQP010001815.1, read on the forward strand.
TATAATGGATAAGCTATTTCTTTCCCATTCCGTTTCTTCCCTGGGAGTCATAGAAGTAATGATCCCTAACATGAAACAATATTAATCCATTGATACAAGTAATATCCAGAAATGTAATAATAGAACTTAGAGCCATATCATACTATGGCCGTCTTTCAGGCTGAAATAAGTTTTATCGGCCTGAAGGTTATCACTAGAGAACGAATTTTTATGAAGAAAATTTTAGGAAAATATGAAATTGAAAATGCCAAAATATGAAGAAATATGATTTTTTCTTTTTCTTTTTTACAAATTTCAAGTAAAATAAACTGATTTAGTCACAATTTTCCTTCGTATACAATATGCAGTCAGTGCATATCCTATCCAGAACTCCTACTTTTTGCAGTAACTTACCAGAAGTTTCTCCATATTATCTGAAAGAAGTTTAAATCTTCTATCCGTGAGGATAGTTTGGTATGTAGTTCCAATGACAGTACATTTATTTGAGCGAAATGTCCATAAATTAGCCACCTTGAATCCAATATGGTCTCCCGAAAGTAATTCCAATCAAATCTTTCAAATTCTCACCTACTTCCCGTTGACCGATTGAGTAAAAAGTTTGCACACGTGTGTACTGCCGATGGAAATACATTTATTTAATCGAAATACCCCAAAAGTTGCCATGTTGTATCCAATATGGCTACCCAAATGCTATTTTCCAATCCGCTAGTGATACAAAAACAAAATTTGGTATGTATCAGCATTCACTAGTAGCTTACGAAGTTCGTACAAAATGTTCAAAATGTCGCCATGGTTAGAAACTTATTTTTACCATTTAGTGCAACATTCTTAAAAGATATAACTAGAATAGCAGAAAAGTTTTTATATTGAAAGGGTAAAAATATACGTACCTCTTTCGAACAGTAGGTGCACAAAACTATTTTCCTATCTGTACGGTAACATTTAAATTCAGAGCACCAATCTCGAACTCCAGCTTTTGGCATCTTGGTATCACCATACAATGCTCCACGTCCAGCTCTCAAATCACTAGTAACCACAAACAATGGCACACATCAACTGATAGACAGAGAAATTCCATTCACTATCCCCCTTCCTCCCAAACTTCCCCAAGGGTTTGAACCTCAACAATCGCTGTTTCGCTGAAGATAAACATAAAATTATAGCCTAAGGCAACACGCTTTTTTAATCCAGAAATGCATAGAAAAGTCTGAGAAAATAAAATAAATCCGTAAACAAATTCTTGGCGTTTCCACTAAGATTTTTATGTAAGTAAGACAATTTCGTAATAAAAAATAAAAATATGAACAAAAATATGAAGAATTTGGTAAAATATGAAGTTTTGGTCAAAATATTATGAAATATGAAAATTTTGCTCATGCACAATGGAGTCTATGCCTATCCAGACGTATGGATCTCAAGTTTTTTCGCTCTCCGATAAAAATAGAGAATATGAAATTTCATAAAAATCCGTTCTCTAGTTATCACTAAAGCCCGGAAGTCAGGCATTTATTTTATTTGAAATAGGCACGCAAAACGGCACTTATTATTGCTGAAATAGGCACTTAAAAAAGGCATCATAGTTTTTTTTAAAATATGACTTACCCTCGTTTCTTTTAATATCCTATATTAAGCATACCATTCTTTACTACATCATGATGCTCTTTGTTGATTACACATCACCCCAAGTTTTTTTTTCAAGTTTTCAACATATTAAGGTTTCTGTCTCTGAGAACTGTTTTCATATTTGAAAATGATCTCACAGTGTCCACAGACGAAAGGGGAGCATATAAAAAAAGAAAGTATTACTGACGGGTTCATATCAACGAGGACAATTTAGTACATGACATGTTTTTAATTTACTCTATATTCTTATTTGTACCCATCATATGTGTATATTGTTCCGTCACTTCCAGCAGTTTGTTTATTGTTTCTCACACAATACTCATCGTTGTTACCAGTTTCTCGCCTTTCTTCTCAAGTTCCATTAATGCTTCTGACAACGTATGCATGAGTTGCCAGATCATCAGCCAGTGACAGTTCTTAATGCCATGAATTGTACCAGAGATTTAGAGAATATTGAAGCAGTGAAGGGTGACAGTAATTGGAGATGATACACGAGGTCAGCCTAAAGAACTTAAAGAGTCACCCTTAGTTACATTTCCACCCTGAATTCACGGCTAGGAGACAGTTTAAGGCAACAAAGGCAGCGTTGATATATCTTTGTTTGTGTTTAATGCCAAAATTAAAATAAATGGCTAAAATTCATTAGGAATAGGCAACAGAAGGTAAAATAGGCAAAGAAGGCAAAATGAAAAACCTATTTAAACGCTTCCAAGATGAATAAAAGATTGCCTATTATTTATATGTCGATAATTGGCAGCAAAAAAGAAAAGCATTTTGCCAAACTTCCGGACTTTAGTTATCACAAACAAGTGCTTTAGCAGCATGACATGCAGTTTGATTTTCAGCTAATACAGGTTTTGTTCACGCTACATGAGACGTAATTAAGTATCATTTTCTGATTTATATATAATTTTTTAACAAGTATATTATCTCAAAACTCATTAAAGAGGCACTTTACTGCCTCACCTTTTATGCGTTATAAATAGTCATTATTATACACGCAAAACCATTCATACGGAATGCAATATTCAAGTATTTCAAGGACTAGCTAATCCTCAGAAAAATCACCTGTAACTAAAATTTACTTTAAAGAGTTTACTGTAATTTACCATAAATGTTATCCTTTCCGTGGAAATATGAATGGGCAGGTACCACTTCAAGCTCTATTCAGGATATCGTACCACACTGTTCACCAGGTATAACTGATGGAAACTATCGACAGTTTCAATCAGAGAGGTAAGTCCCCTGATTTCAACTTGAGTTCTCGTGATTATGGGGCATATCTACTAGGTATCTTTCCAAGTTCGAACCTTCCACGCTTACAGCTGTAGCCTTAAGATGTTGTAAAGCTACAGAAATTATCAATTAAGTTTTTCAGCCATACCTTTAAATGATTTATAGACTACCGACACGATCATAGAATTTGATCGAAAACTTATCGATAGTCGAATAAAGGATCAAACACGATACCTTGTAAATACTATTTTAATGTGCTGTAACAGAACAAGACTTGTGAAACAAATAAGCTATATGCATTCCTAACGGGCCATTGATCACGGAAGACAGGTAAATATGAAAATCAGGTTCTATGAGGTGATTTCGTCAGCATTTTTTGCAAGTAATACAGGTTCAATTATTACTACAATCGCGTGCTATTATGTCTTATGAACTTTCTTCTTGCATGTTCAGATATATTCCAGCCCTTGAAGGAAAGTTGATTACCTCTATTTATTTTTATTTGTACCCACGTGAGTCTCTGAACATTATACGCTGTGGCATTATTGCTTACAGCCATTCGCTATAGTTGGAAGGGACACAAAAATGAGTTCTTAAGTTTCTAATTTCATTCCGAAATATTTTTTCCTGTTTTAATTTTCAACTTTGTTTTTTTGTTGAAACACGATTTGGGGTTTTATATCAAAATAGTATATTTTATCCAAAACTAGGTTTTCAGTGTTCTATGGAACTTCTGTTGGTCAAATTCTTATTTTTATTTTGTTATCTTGGTTAAATTTCCAGAAACGTTTTTCTAAAATTTTTGAAAGGTACAAAGGACAAACGATGAAGGTTCAGTCAAAGTGACAAATGTGTCATGATTATCAATGAGTAAATAAAAAGTAAGTATCACATAGAGCGTGGTAAATGAAAACGTGATCCACGACTCACTAACCCACACTTCGCACGTGACCCACGACCCATCGACCGCACTTAAAACGTGATCCACTTGGCCGCGACCCACGATAAAATGTAACCTATTTGACTCACGACTCATTTATCAACTCCATGTCTTTAAGTACACCAACATGTAAAATACGGTAGTACTGAGTAGATATAATTAAGACCCGAGAAAAACATTGAAGTCTGACTTCTGCCTTATCATTCGATGTGACTCTTCAAACTTTCGATTTGCTTTCTTTACATTTTTTTTTCAACTCGATCTTTTTCTATTTGTAACTTTAATTTGAGTTTTCGCACAAAGTCGTAAACTGGCTTTTGAACAATTCGAGTTAGTCTCGGATGTTTCTGGAGACATGTTGTTTCATATTGCCGTGCTTCAATGAAACATATATTGTCATCATGGTAAATAAGAAATCATTGATATTTCGTTTTAATTGTTTCTACTAAATAATTTTGAAAAGTACTGATAAATAGCTTTTTTAGAGGAGGCTAACTACAATATATTCTATCTAATGTTTACACATATTATTAGTTTGGGTTTCAAAAATGGAATATATCATACATAATAATAATAGTAATAATGATAATACAAGCAACAAGCTAAGGAATGGTTTTATTGTAGATAAAACCAAAGCGCATTCGTATAAATTCAAATTAACTTATAACGTATCCAAAAGAAAAACTTAAGTCGTAGGGACAAATAGAGTCTAAGCGAATGCCGGGGCCTGCCAGTTTCAGAGTCAAAATAATAGATATTCCCACCGCCATGATTATTCCAACGGTTTGACTTATCTCTGTCGAACTTGTGGCTACTGAAATGTCATAGGGACACAAATGGGGAATATTAAGCGACTGAAAAGGACCTTCCAGTTTTAGAGTCACATTCATAGTGTTCCTCACAGCTGCAGACCATGACGAATCCAACGGTATATAGATCATCTCTGTCGGACTTGTAGTTACTGAGATCTAGGAGGGGTATAAATGGAGAATACTAAGTGATTGAAAAGAACCTGCCAGTTTTAGAGTCACATTCATAGTTTTTCTCATCGCTTCTGAACATAACGAGTCCAACGGGGTATAGATCACCTCTGTCGGACTTGCAATTACTGAAATCTAGGAGGGGCACAAATGGAGACTATGCGACTGCAAAGGTCCTGTCAATTTTAGGATCAAAGTTATATGTTATTCCACGGTTTCAGGTCATTACGAATCCAACGGTGTATCATTCATCTGTGTGACTTGTAAGTAGGATGGCGACACTTGTACGTGTTTAGGCACCTTTGGCTCAAATATTGGAACCAGATTGTTTTACTTTTGTAACTAGATTTAGTTACTTTTATTCTCTTTTATGACCCTTATTTTTGATTGTAAAAGATTAGTATTATTTTGTATCCCTTTTTCCCAACCCCTGTTTAACATGGCATAAAAGGCAATGAACACAATTTCCAACCCTTTTTCGCACCCCTATTTCATCCACACCCTAACCTAACCCACAGAATACACCATACCCTCGTGGTAGTGGGGTCCCTAATATGACATATTGAATTTTTGGCCCCCTCCTTCCCCCACCCCAATACTGCATATTAAATTTTGTAGAACACTGAGCCGCGTGCTCAAGCTAACCTATAGAACATGCAATAGAAGGTTGTAGTAGACTATTTTCCTAAGTAGAATGGCGCCACTTGGCCCTGTTTTGAATTTAATCAGAATTTAATCTATTTCATAAAAGACGACGATCCATATTATAAAAGCCTGAACCGCGTGCTTGAGCTAACCTATAGAACATGGTATGGAGATTATAGTAGACTATACTCTAGCGCTCTATTACCCCCCCAGCCCCCGTGATATATTTGCTAAAGAACATGGAGTATTTTATAAAAGGCTACGAAGCATTTTATAGAACTACCTCTAGAGAATATGACATAGTAGACTGACTATTTTCCCCAACCCCGTGGCGTATTTGCTAAAGAACATGCACCATTTCATAAAAGACTACGAGCACATTTTGCACCCCCTATTTATAAAAGACTACGGCACCTTTTTTTTCCATCCCCTACGAAGCTTTTTTTTGCAACCCTTATTTAACAGCAGAGATTACACAGGAATATAGGTTAGTCACGACCTGCAAAGCTATCAAAGGCTACGGCACTTTTTTCATCCCTCATACCAATGCACGATAGCAGAGATTACATAAAAAGCTACGAAGCTCTTCTTCAACCCCTGCACAGCACCATAACAGAGATTACATACACATTTTCCCAACCAGTATTTAACACAGCACAGAGGTTACGGTATTTTCGCCCACACCTAGAGATTACACAAACACACCGGAATATATGCTAGTACACCAGTGCACAATACGAAGCTCTTTTTCAGCCCCTACACAGCACAACTCTAGCCTCTTTACGAAGCTCTTTTTGCAACCCTTATTTCCACCTCCCACCTAGAGATTATACCAGTGCACAATAGAAGAAATTACACAAATACACAGGAATATATGCTAGTTAACCTAACCCAAATAACATGGAATAGGAGACTACGGAGCTCTTTTACATAGCAGCGATTACAACAAAAATGTGAAGTCAGTTTCTATACCACAGCCTAGGCAAATGTCAAATATTTAACCCTGTATATCTCGTAAACGGCTAGACATATTGAGATTCTGTTTTCATATTTGGTATGAGACCGTTGAACACAATTTGCGAGAAAATTGGTGACCTCGAGGTCAAAGTTCAAATATTTAACCCTGTATATCTCGTAAACGGCTAGACATATTGAAATTCTGTTTTTACATTTGGTATGAGGGCGTTGAATATTACATGTGAAAAAAGTGGTGACCTCGAGGTCAAAGGTCAAATCTAAAGTTAGTTTGCTAACTTCGCCCCCCGTGGTCGTAGAATAATGAAACTTATAACGTAGTGTATTTTAGTCACGGGAATATTAAATATAAAACTGCATGTTTCTATTTGTTCCTGTTTCCGAGATATGGCGGTTCAAATTTTGCTCTTTTGGCGCCAGAACTATGAAAATCTCAAGTTATGTAATTTTGTTCACGGTGATGCTGAATTTGAAAACAACTTCTTTCTACCTATTATTTCTTACAAGATATGGCGGTTCGAATTTGTTTGAATTTTCAAATTTAGACGCAGAAATGAGAAAGTCGAAAATTATATGTTATTCTAGTTGGTGATGCCGAATGTGAAACTTGCTTCTTTCTACCTATTGTCGCTTCTAAGATATGGCGGTTCGAATTTTATCGAATTTTGCTCTTTTTGCGCCAGAACTATGAAAACCTCAAATTGTGTTATTTTGTTCACGGTTATCCTGAATTATAAAACAACTTGTTTCTACCTGTTGTCGCTTCCAAGATATGGCGGCTTCCGGTTTGAATTTTTCGAATTTTCGACAAACAATTAAGAAGCTTGCGGATTATATGTTATTTGAGTCGGTGATACAGAATATGAAATTTCCTTCCCTCTACCTATTGCTGCTTCCAAGATATGACAGTTTGAATTTTTCGAATTTTAGACGCAGAATTGAGAAACTCGTAAATTTGGCTCGGTAATTTCGAATGTGACATTTTCTTCTCTCTGCCACCTACCTTTTCCAAAATATATCGGTTCAAATTTTGCTCTTTTCTTCCCAAAACTATAAAACTTGCAAATTATATATTATTTGGGTTGGTAATGCTTCCTTAATATGGCAGTTCGAATTGAGAAACTCGCAAATTGACTTGGTAGTGTTTCCTTCCACCTTAGTCTACACTCCTCTCTACCCAAATTCGCAAAACCATAAATGCGTCCATTTATATATTCTCCATGCTGCAAACAAGCGGGGTAAATATAATAATTACTATATTCATAAGACTCGCAGAACTTATGTAAGCAATTACAAACAATAAATAATATTTTCTTTGTTTTTTGACAAGTACACGTATTAAATGTGAAATTCCACGCTCTTTCCTTAAATTGTACTTTAATAACCGGCCCTTATAATTTATTGGTTATAAATATACTATATTTTTTTCGACAAATTATTCGTTTGTTGGGAGTATACCTTAATAAAAATAATATTGGGTGAATATTGCTTGTACTAACATTGCACTACCAAGATATGGCATCTCTTTTAATACCAGAACTATCAAACTCGTATTTTATATGTTATTCTTGTCGGTGATGCAGAATGTGACATTTGCTTCTTAAATATGGCGGTTTGAATTAAGAAACTCACAAATTCGAGTTGGTAATGCAGAAAGTGAAATATGCTTCTCTCTATCTACTACCAGTCCCCAAAACTATAAAACAGCAAAATTGCGTGTTTATATAGGTCTAATACGAAATTCAAAATTGAAATTGTATTTGCTGCTGTGCGTCCTCGCTAAAATATAGAGAATGAAATGTGCCCTTAAGATACTATTAATGTAATTTACAGTATGGTGGCATGTTTTGAAGAGTGCTTTTATGACATTCTCTTTGACTTTGTGTGTAGACTTAAGCAGAGAAATTGCTTTACTTTGCATAATGGTTATATTAACAATTTCCTTGCTCCATGAACAATAATAGTAAATACTCTCACTACATGTAAAAGTAATAACAAACTCTGACTGTAAGGACATAGATTTGTTAATTTTGTTGGTGTAAAATATAATGTATTCATAAACTTGCACTAATAAACATTTAGACTTCTTTTAAATTTGAATATACACCAAAACTAGTATTTGCATAATAATAAAACACGCAATTTATAGTAACAAATTTTTTTATAGGGCATAAGCAAAATATAGACAAACTAAAACATTTTCAAATAATGTAAAAATATTGTAAAAACAGAGTTAATACAAACTATTGAACAATAATGCTTTTTCACACAACTAATATAAACAATGTTATATTGTGACCGGATACAATAATACATAATGAGAAAAATATTTTTGTACAATAACAGCTGTATTATAATAAAAAGTTAACAAGTATTCTAATTTTGTATTTTATTTCAAAACCTATTCACAACTTTATTTTACAAAATAATATTTTACATAACTATTAAATAGAAATTAAAAAAAATGTTTTTTAGGTTCACAAAATATTTTTAACTTTTTGTGAATTTTGTTATTACCTAACCTTTTTTAAAAAACAAAACTTTTTTATTAGAAGACTTTTTTTGTTAAACAAAATGTAATTGCTTCTTTAGAAACCTTTTTTATGTTACGAAAACGTTTTATAAAATAAAAATTAAATATTTTTTCTTAGAGCAACTTTCCTGCTTAAGTCTACACACAAAGTAAAAGGGAATGTCATAAAAACACTCTTCAAAACATGCCACCACACATTCAACGCCCACCTTTGCAAAAGTATACTCACAAATAACCATTGTTTATCTGCAACAAACTAAGTCACAATTTAGTTTTCTCTGCAATTTTTGGGTTTCGTCAACCCATTATTACCAAGTGTATGTGGTCTTGTGAGAGGGACTAACTCAAATATGTCTTTTGCAGTTCATTTTTAAAAACTTTACTCCTAAAACAGATGGTTTGGGAAATGCATAACTAGGTAATGTCATTAGCCATCAGCCAACAATCAGTTGTAGAGTATTCTAACAATAAAGGCATACACACACAACTACTATAAAAAACAAGTTGCAGCTAGTTTAAAAGCATTTTAGTTTTAAATAGAAAGAAAAACAGGCCATATAAACAAAATTATAGGGTTCAAAACACTTCAACTCCCCATTTTGGCAGTTTAATTTTCAAGTAGCCTTCAATCCTTTCTAGCTTTCGTTTTATTCAAAACACTGCTTGTCTTTCCACCAAGTTACAATTCAGAGGCGAAATTATGCTAAAGGTATTTCAAAGCAGTGGAGAGTATGTAAATTTCGTTCTTTTCTCCAATATGGCATTGATACCTCAAAAATTATATTCTAATGTCTCTTTTCGCCAAATACAAGCTCTTTACTTATGCAATGTCACTTTTTAAAATATATTTTGTCCCTTCCCAATAACAAACCACCATTTTACGAGGTGGCGTATTCTCATTTTGTTACTTTTTCACCTTACAAATTCTTAGAATATTCCCCAACTTATTCTTTTCTACAATACATTACAGTTGAAAGACTATTTCATAGCTAAATATAATGCTCCTCAAAACATGGGTTGAAAGACGTCTCACATACGTTTATCCAATTAAAGCAACAAACCTCTAATATTAAGTTGAATTCTACTTAAACAGAATTTACCCATGCAAATGGAAAACGTCTCACATACCATTATTTTGTTGGTTGTAACAAATTTTATATTTTGTACAAACACTACAAGGTTCGAATAATTTTTGCTAGTCACTATATGCATTCAATGTAATTTATTCACTACAACCACCACTAATGTGTCCTGGTACCAAACAAGTTCAGTTACAAAGGAAGGTGTGTGTAATTTTGACTATACTGTGAGTTTCTCAATTTGAACTACTATATTGTGGAAGCGAAAGAAGTTTCTCAATTCTAATACCAAAAAGGCAAAATTTGAACAACCAATATTGGAGTATACTCCCAGCAAACGAAAGAAAAAATATAGTACATTCATAATCACTGGTTATTAAAGTGCAATTTGAGGAAATATCGTGGAATTTCACATTTTAATACCTCATCCAACACCACATTGCGACATGCGCATTGAGTTTTTCAATTTTCTGTATAATCTGAGAGGCTAATCTATACCGAATGTGTACTTGTCGTCAAAGAACTTGTAATACAAGGTGCGTGATTAATGGAAAAATACACGTCTTGCATGTGAATATAGTAATTATTACAATTACATCGCTTTTCTGCAGCCTAGTGACAGCTATGTAATAATAAACGCATTCAAGAATTTATGTATTTGGCACGACACGAGTTTAGTTACAGTAGAAGTTTTGTGTAATTTCAATTTTAAATTTCCATATTGTAGAGTCACAATAAAAGTAATAGCAACTTGAGTGCACATTGTCTTTTATTCTTTACTCAAGGGCGTATAGTCTCAATTTTAAATTTCCATACTGTAGAATTACAATAATAGTATCTTAAGGGCACATTTCATTCTCTATATTTTAGCGAGGACGCACAGCAGCAAATACAATTTCAATTTTGAATTTCGTATTAGACCTATATAAACACGCAATTTTGCTGTTTTATAGTTTTGGCGACTGGTAGTAGATAAAGAGAAGCATATTTCACATTCTGCATTACCAACTCGAATTTGTGAGTTTCTTAATTCAAACCGCCATATTTGGGAAGCAAATGTCACATTCTGCATCACCGACACGAATAACATATAAAATACGAGTTTGATAGTTCTGGTATTGAAAGAGATGCCATATTTGATGCAATATTATTTTTATTAAGGTATACTCCCAACAAACGAATAATGTGTCGAGAGAAAAAATATATTATATTTATAACCACTAAATTATAAGTCAGGTTATTAAAGTACAATTTAAGGAAATAGCGTGGAATTTCACATTGAATACGTTCGCCAACACCACGGTGGTTTGTAATTTTCAATATAAAATAGCGCAGAGAGGCTATACCGACCGTGTACTTGTCGTCAAAAAACAAAGAAAATATTATTTATTGTTTGTAATTGCTTACATAAGTTCTGCGAGTCTTATAAATATAGTAATTATTATAATTACCCCGCTTGTTTGCAGCATGGCGAATACATAAATAGTTAGACCCAATTATGGTTTTGCGAATTTGGGTAGAGAGGAGTGTAGACTAAGGTGGAAGCAAACATTACCAAGCCAATTTGCGAGTTTTATAGTTTTGGAACCAAAAGAGCAAAATTTGAACCGCTATATTTTGGAAAGGGTAGGTGGTAGAGAGAAGAAAATGTCACATTCGACATTACCGACCAACATTTACGAGTTTCTCAATTCTGTGTCGAAAATTCGAAAAATTCAAACCGCCATATCTTGGAAGCGACAATAGGTAGAGAAATACAAATTTCATATTCTGTATCACCAACTCAAATGACATATAATTTGCAAGTTTCTCAATCTTGTGTCTAAAATGTGAAAATTCAACAAATTCGAACCGCTATATCATGGAAAGGGTAGGTTCTAGCAAAATACAAATTTCATATTCTGCATCACCGACCAAAATAACATATACTTTGCGAGTATCTCAATTCTGTGTCTATAATTCGAAAAATTCAAACCGCCGTATCTTGGAAGCAACAATAGGTAGAAAGAAGTTATTTTCAAATTCAGCATCACCGTGAACAAAATAACATAATTTGAGGTTTTCATAGTTCTGGCGCGAAAAAAGCGAAATTAGACAGAATTCGAACCGCCATATCTTGGAAGCGAGAATAGGTAGAAAGATGCAAATTTCACATTCGGCATCACCGACCCGAATAACATATAATTTCCGAGTTTCTCAATTCTACATCTGAAATTCTAAAATTCGACAAAATACGAACCGCCATATCTTGTAAGCAATAATGGGTAGAAAGAAGTTGTTTTCAAATTCAGCATCACCGTGAGCAAAATAAGATAATTTGAGGCTTTCATACTAATCTGGGTTCCCACTCACCTGGAAAACCTAAAATAGTCAGGGAATCCATCTTAGTACTAAAAAGTCCTGTAAAGTCAGGGAATTTCACTACAAATGTCTGAAAACCTGGAAAAGTAAGGAAATTTTATATCTTATTGTTTGAAGTTCATTTAGCTACAGCAGGCATTTAATGTTAGATCGTTTTTTAAATTACTTGGAGGCTTTTGTGCCAACCATGAAGCAATTTAAGGAAAGAATACAGTGAAATATTTTGATGTATCTTTATTTCCATGCAACTATGATCTTTATTTTCCCATTTAATTATGATATATATACAAAATGGTGTACCTCGAAATTTCTGGGTAGTGACCTGAAAAACCTGGAAAAGTCAGGGAATTTGATCTTGGCAAATGATTGGGAACCCTGGTTCTGGCGCCAAAAGAGCAAAATTAAACAAAATTCGAACCGCCATATCTCGGAAACAGCAACAGATAGAAACATGCAGTTTTATATTTAATATTCCCGTGACTAAAATACACTGCGTTATAAGTTTCATTATTCTACGACCACGAGGAGCGAAGTTAGCAAACTAACTTTAGATTTGACCTTTGACCTCGAGGTCACCACTTTTTCGCATGTAATATTCAACGCCCTCATGCCAAATGTAAAAACAGAATTTCAATATGTCTAGCCGTTTACGATATATACAGGGTTAAATATTTGAACTTTGACCTCGAGGTCACCAATTTTCTCGCAAATTGTGTTCAACGGTTTCATACCAAATATGAAAACAGAATCTCAATATGTCTAGCCGTTTACGAGATATACAGGGTTAAATATTTGACATTTGCCTAGGCTGTGGTATAGAAACTGACTTCACATTTTTGTTGTAATCGCTGCTATGTAAAAGAGCTTCGTAGTCTCCTATTCCATGTTATTTGGGTTAGGTTAACTAGCATATATTCCTGTGTATTTGTGTAATTTCTTCTATCGTGCTCTGGTATAATCTCTAGGTGGGAGGTGGAAATAAGGGTTGCAAAAAGAGCTTCGTAAAGAGGCTAGAGTTGTGCTGTGTAGGGGCTGAAAAAGAGCTTCGTATTGTGCACTGGTGTACTAGCATATATTCCGGTGTGTTTGTGTAATCTCTAGGTGTGGGCGAAAATACCGTAGCCTCTGTCCTGTGTTAAATAGGGGTTGGGAAAATGTGTATGTAATCTCTGTTATGGTGCTGTGCAGGGGTTAAAAAAGAGCTTCGTAGCCTTTTATGTAATCTCTGCAATGTTAAATAGGGAATAGATTGTAGCCCTTGTAGCTTCGTAGCCTTGTGCATTATGTGGGGTTAAATCTCTGCTATGTTAAATAGGGGATGAAAAATGTACTCGTAGTCTTTTATGAAATGGTGCATGTTCTTTAGCAAATACCCCACGGGGTTGGGGAAAATAGTCAGTCTACTATGTCATATTCTCTAGAGGTAGTTCTATAAAATGCTTCGTAGCCTTCTATAAAATACTCCATGTTCTTTAGCAAATACACCACGGGGGCTGGGGGCAATAGAGCGCTAGAGTATAGTCTACTATAATCTCCATACCATGTTCTATAGGTTAGCTCAAGCACGCGGTTCAGGCTTTTATAATATGGATCGTAGTGTTTTATGAAATAGATTAAATTCTGATTAAATTCAAAACAGGGCCAAGTGGCGCCATTCTACTTAGGAAAATAGTCTACTACAACCTTTTATTGCATGTTCTATAGGTTAGCTTGAGCACGCGGCTCATTGTTCTACAAAATTTAATATACAGTATTGGGGTGGGGGAAGGAGGGGGCCAAAAATTCAATATGTCATATTAGGGACCCCACTACCACGAGGGTATGGTGTATTCTGTGGGTTAGGTTAGCTTGAGCACGCGGCTCATTGTTCTACAAAATTTAATATACAGTTTTGGGGAGCTGGAAGGAGGGGGCCAAAAATTCAATATGTCATATTAGGGACCCCACTACCACGAGGGTATGGTGTATTCTGTGGGTTAGGTTAGGGTGTGGATGAAATAGGGGTGCGAAAGAGAGGTTGGAAATTGTGTTCATTGCCATGTTAAATTTTAGTTGGAAAAAAAGGGATACACAATAATACTAATCTTTTACAATTAAAAATAAGGGTCATAAAAGAGATAAATAGTAACTAAATCTAGTTGCAAAAAAGTAAGTAAATCTTGTTCCAAAATGTGAGCGAAAAGTGCTAAACACGTTGAAGTGTCGCCATGCTACTCTTGTAGTTACTTTGATCTAGGAGTGGCATAAATGGAGAATATTAAGCGATTGAAAAGGAGCCGTCAGGTTTAGAGTCACATTCATAGCTTCTCTCACCGTTTCAAACCGTTTCAATCCAATTGTGCAGCCCATATCTGTCGGACCTGTAGTTGCATATATCTATTAGGGGCACAAATGAAGTAAGCGATTCAAAACGACCTGCGAGTTATAGAGTCAAACAGATAATTTTCCCCACCGTTTCAGATTATGACGAGTCGAACGGTGTATCATTCATCTCTGTGTGACATGTAGCTACGGAGATATAAGGTGGCAAAGAATCATACAGATGGAGAATACTAAGCAATTGAAAAGGTCCTTCCAGCTATAGAAATTTACTTGATAGGTTATTCCACGGCTTGAGAACATTGAGAATCCAACGGTGTACGGCTCATTTCTGTGGACTTGTAGTTACTGAAATCTAGAAGAGACACAAATGAAGCATACTAAGCGATTCAACAGAACCTGCCACTTTTAGAGTCAAAATTATAACTTTTCGCACCGTTTCAAACCATGACGAATCCAACCGTGTATCATTCATCAATGTGCAATATGAGATCTAGTGGGGGAAACAAAGAAACATACAGATTGAGAATACCAAGTGATTGAAAAGCACCTTCCAGCTTTAGAGCTTATGTTATAGGTTATTATATGGTTTGAGACCATTGTGAATCCAACGGTGAATGGATCATCTCTGTCGAATTTGTAGTTACTGAGATTTAGGAGAGACACAATTGGAGCATATCAAGCGATTCAAAAGGATCTGCCATTTTTAGAGTCAAAATTATAACTTTTCCCACTGTTTCAGAACATGACGAATCCAACGGTGTATCATTCATCTCTGTGTAATATGTAGTTATTGAGATCTAGGGTGGGGGGGGGCAAAGAAACACACAGATGGAGAATACTAAGCGATTGAAAAGGACTTGGCAGTTTTAGAGCTTATGTGATAGGTTATACCAAGGTTGGAGAACATTGCAAATCCAACGCTGTATGGATCATCTCTGTCGGACTTGTAGTTACTGAGATCTAGAAGAGACACGAATGGAGCTTACCAAGCGATTCAAAAGGACCTGCCACTTTTAGAGTCAAAATTCTAGGAGGGGAGGATGGACAGACAGACAGGACAAAACCTATATCTTCGCTTATTCACTGAAGTTCATACGGGTGTGCTAATATGTAACTTTGGTTTAAGGGACATGAACTCATTATTTATATGTGGTAATTGATACATGTGGTTTACTGTGATGAAATGGTGAAAAATTATACAATACGAAACAAAATTATATTATAGGCCTTCAAAGTAGGAACACAGACGCTCATTATGCATTAATATTTGAAACTCTCAAACAATTACGTACAAAAGATGGCTTGGTAGGTCTTTAAGAACCCTTAAAGCCGAATGATGATATACATGTCACTCGACTTGTATCTACAGCTATTAAGAACTTTCCCGCAAAGCTTAAGATAACAATGAGTAAAGAAATCGACCTGTTTGACCATATATTTCAGAATATTATAAGTGACTATCAAGGGCGTCGCCAGGAATTTTTCCAAGGGGGGCAATATAGAGAACATTATGTGTATATATAATTATATATGTATATTGTGTAGGGGGGGGGGCATCACTGTCACAGACCTGGAAGAAATTTAGAGATGAATCATGATGAAATGAAGCAAGTTATACTCATTTATTTATTTATTACGTGCGATTACAGAACGTTCATTAGACTACAGTTTACTATTTTCTTAAGATAAGATAAAAGCAATTTATGGACGTATAATTTTACTAAACATAATTTTCTGGTTAGTTAGGGTTTTCTCCTTCCAGTAGCACTATCGTTTGTAATGTCAAAGCAAGAAAGTACACAGCAAGAAATGGCAGTATTAACACCTTTAGGTGTCCCAGGGCAACCATCACTTGCTTGTGTTAAATCAACACAAACAAAACGTTGTTTATTTCGGCGATTCAACACAATGGATGTATTTCTAATGCTGATTCAACAAAATATTATTACTATCATAGTATTGAATCACCGAAATCACACAACAAATGGTGTTAGCAAAAAGGTAGTGGTCTCCTCGTGACATTAAAAAGTATTTAATTAACACAGTCAACTTTTGCCATGTATCAAATTCGGCATTTATGCAAAGGTGGAAACTCCCAACACCGAAAACCTTATTTCCTTTCTACTTTCTAGACGAGAACTTACTAATAGTTTGCTGAACGATATTAAATCATTTCAAACATAGTATAAAATGGAAATCATCATAATTTTCAAAATTAACTTGATGAAATCTGAACTCAGAACACAGTAGGATAATTTTTAACAGTTACTTCTCAGTAACGCCAGACACTAACATATCCAACATTTTAATAGTCAGGATAATCAAATGCTTGTCGTGTTAGAACTCGTTATTCATTACAATGGAAATTAATGTGGTGTGATCAATAGCTATTAGATAATTTGAAGTCACAAAAACCGAGATAGCATAACACTGTCAGACACAGAGAACTTTAAATAATGCAGGCAAATTTTAAACGGTGAGTAATAGCACCTTTATCAAATCCTGTGTTGGATGTCGAAGATTAAAGAAAAAAACATATTTTAACAAACATTAATAGATCATTTATGTACAAGAATTCCTATCGAAGAAAAGGGTTGCTAGGTAAACCTTCTATTCTGCATTATCCCAGTATCATCCATTCGGCTTCAGTCAAAATTAACTAAAGACCTTTCAAAAATTCAAATTCATATTCGCTTTGAGACCCCCTAGTAATCAGGCTTAATTTAAAAAAATAAACAAATGACAATCAACAATAGCATTTTAGAAAATGGGTTCGATAATTCTTAAGAATATCTATCAAATGAAGTAATCCATAATTTGAATGATGAAAAATTTGAAGTCCTGGCCGATGCCGGCTTAAGTTAGTGACCTACAAATATCTCAGTTAGAAGAATTAGCTTCAAAATATGAAACAGTTCATTTCATTAACATTAATGTTAGATGAGTCGCTTTTTAAAATTTCAATCTTTTTCTTGATTTGTTCGGTATTTTTAAAAATTTAAATTTAAAATTATTTTTAAAGAAAGTGTATATTAGGATTGGCTTATTCGTGCATTTTAAACTTTGTATATAAATGCGCGTTTGTGTGTGTGTGAAAGAGAGAGAGGGGGGATTTATTTTTTATTGACTTCCTAAAGGAACTGCTTCAACTCCATGAGTACCTTCAGAGAAGAAATGAAACTTACATAATACAACAATAGCATTCGTGCTTTTATTTTCGATGTTTTCACATAATTTGTTTGGTGGGTATCAATTGGCGTATTTGTGATTACATAGCTTGAAATGAATGTGGTTCAGAAATATAACGGAAAAAATCCCAAATAACTTCTTATGGAATGCATGGAGTGAAAAGCATAAAAAATCATACACCAAATATCGGCGCCCCCATCACAAAGTGACATATATCAAAATTTGACAGTTTTGAGTTAGGACCGTCCGAATACAAGAACATAAATGTACTTTTCTTTAAATCGCTCTCCTGAAAGGTTTGAAAAAAATAGATACGTTACTTTGTGATGGAGGCGAAGATATATGAAAATAGAATAGTATGGGGTATAAAATCTGAAATCCAGGGAAAGGGGGTGAAAGTGCCCACCTTGCCCCTCCCTGCCGACGCCCTTGGTGGTTATAATGCTTTTGTAAAATCGTGCAACATGGGGAAATGCATATTTAGGTACCTATATCCTTCTTATTGCTGTCTCTGGATTCATATCAATATGAAATTCAATTTTTACTATAATTATGGTCTATGATTTGCTCCTGTGATTGAATTTGAGATAATTGGAGCTTGGTTCTTACTTTCATTTACTCATCACATCAAACGTCTATCAAAGTAAAGTGTTTCTATAACTTAGTTTTTTTCAGTTTGATTAAAACACTAGGTGTCTATTTCGGCTTGCGGCAACTTCTTTACATCTTTACGAGCAACCCTACTATATCTACTATTAATTATAAGAAACGTCTAAAAGTTATTGAGTTTTTCTTTATTTTGTACATCAAAAAATACAAGTGTTCTGAATGTATACGAAAGAGATAAGAATTGGTGAAAAACGTGTCTGGTAATGCTTGAAAGTGTCTTAAAATTGTCGAAAATAGTTTCCACTTAGTGCATTCTGAGCACTTATCCGCAAACATATTTACAGAATTATAATTAAGTGTTTGTTGTAATTTTACTAATCTCTTCCTTCTTAAAACTTTTTGACCACATTAAATGTGATTAAATTAGTTTCTGGAAAATACTCCAAAGGTATCAAAATGCTTTCCTTTTTTATAGTGTGATAGATTGAAGTTTGTAGTCAGTCACTCTTGGAACTAACACTTAATTTGAACAATTTGTTTTAATTTCTCAGAATATTTCTTGAAAAATTTCTGTTCAAATACTGTTTTAGAGAATAAAATCATTAGTGAATAAGGAATTAAAATCACATTTCAGAAATAAATCTGCATCTAAGTTAATGATTTTTACATGGTAATAGAATCGTAATTTAGACAGTTTATATAATTTCATTGTGTAAATGGAATTTTCAGACCTAGCATGAACATTATCCATCAAATTTTACACAGAAATATTCAATATCAAAGGCAGTGATTTATGTAACTCTTAGCGGTGGGTTAACTTATTTCAAGTTTGCTACAGTAAATAGCTTATAAAGGAAGAGTACCATTAAACTGCAACAACGAAAATTTACCTGATAGCTCTTCATATTTTAAAGTGAAGCAAACACGTCTGGTTTGGCATAATCAATGGAATTTCTAAAGTTTAAACTAAACATTCTCTCAAATCAAGGAATTATTTTATCTTATATTCATGAGAAATAGTTTTAATTACCTGGAAGTTCGTATTTTTTAAAACAAATTTTCTCAACGTCATGATATCCAGACAACCAGTGGTTTATCGTTACGAAAGCATTAGCGAGTTTCTCTGAAGGTCGTCAACAAGAGAAAACGACACTGCTATGCAGTCCCTTGTTACGTCAGAATACTAAACTGCTTTTACACCCAGATTTGCCATGCCGGCATGAAACACACATGTTACAGAAAAAGAAGTTTAGCAGGAAGTACTCAATGTGCGTTAGGCATTTATGCAGCATGTTGTATTGATGTCAATGAACCTAAGTTAATCTATTATAAGAGTAGAATCAATATATTTCTAATGTGGACAGCATTTGCTAAATTTGAATCAGAACAAAGGATATACATTTTGTAAGAATAGAAAATAATCATTGGGCACACCGCCTGAATTCTTGCTATTTGTGTTAATTGGAAGCAGAGATTTTACCTTGTAAAATTTAGAGTTTAAACTTTAACTTTTCTTCCTCTTTTTATAACCAAGGGTTTTCAAGATATTTATGTTTTCATGCCTATTCCCATAGTCTAGTAGACAAGATTGCATGGAGTAGCTCAGGGGAAGTGACGCATTCATAAATGCCGCTGAAGCTGGCCACTGAGAGTGAGATGGAGAATCTTTCAGTTTGCTTAAGTTCAAATTTTGAAAAGTCACGGATTCTCGACACTTTCAAAATTCACAAATGTTTCTAGATTTCGAAATGTCCTCTACTCTCGGAAGTATTAAATGTCTTTACCGCTAAGGCGGAATTTCTGATTTGTAGAGCACAGACACAATTTGTAGGATATTCGTGTTATATTTGTTGCGTTGAATAAATCTTTTACTTACAAGGTAACCTTCCAAACCGTGAGTGAGGGATTGAATTAATTTTGCCTGTAATGAAATCAATACATATGTCCTGTTACTGATCAGAACACAAATTTTCGTCCATGCTTCGAAAAGGAGTTATGGTTACAAACACGAACTGCACCAGGGAGGGAGAAAATACTTTTCTTACAAAAAGAATTTCACTAGAGTGTATTTTTTACCAAATACTTGATAATATCAAACAAAACATAGAAGTATGTAGGCCACACTTGTGTTCATCGTTTACGAACAGCTAAAGCCGAAGATACGCAGTCGTTTAACTTTTTTAAAATTGCAAAGTTGGACTACAATATGTGGATTCCATTGTGTAGAACAGAAAGTGCATGGAATCTTATGAAACGTACAATTGTCAATACATGCTACAATAATCTATGTTTTTGTAAGTTTTATGTTTCGCTTGTGAGCTTTTCCAATTTACATATCAGAAATGAAAATTGGGAAAATTCTACTTTATGACTGGAGTGTGGGCTCGTTTGAAAACAAGTTCTGCATTTCTATGGACTCGTGTTATACACACTTTAAATTTTAGTATGACATTGTTATCAATAATTTAGGAAAAAATCACTCTGGTGAAATCCCCTGATGCAAGCAAAAGTCTTTTGACCGCTCTGGAGCAGTTTATGTTCGTAGCCATAGCTCCTTTTCGAAGCATGGACGCAATTCGGGTCAGCAATAGGACATAGTCTATATAATTGATTTAATTACAGGTAAAATTAACGCAATCTTCCACTCACGGTTTGGAAGGTTACCTTGTTAGTTATCAGCATTAAAATAATAAGATTTCAGGTTGTGGTTCTAATAATAGATACTATAGAAATCGAAGCTTCTAAATTGAGACTACTTCGTCCGCAATTCCGAGAGTCTTAAAGCATTGCGATTTGGATATTTAGAAATTTTGATGTTGATTCCGGAAACCTCTAGTAGTACGTCGTCTTCAGTCAACCCAAGCGCTTGACAAGTAAAACTTAGGAATTGTCTTTTCCTTCTGAAGGATTTTGAGGATCTGTGTTAACAATGATTAGAAAGATGGATTCACTTATTTCAATAATTAAATGTAATTGATAACGTTACATCAAATAATACATTTCTAATCGTATGAAATAAAGCTTCAAAACTGCATAAAATCTATGCACCTAAACATTTCGATAAGAGATAAAGTTTACAAACTTCTTGTCATTCAAGTGATCTACAGTGTTTCTCTTAATTATATCTGATATTTTTCAATGATATAATCAAGAATTTCTTTGGTGCTGTCTTCTAATAGATAAGAAGTTTCATTGTCAGCTACTTGACTCACTTATAAATAAATTAACAATAAAAGAAAATTCAGTTTATCATCTCAACTACATGTATACTGGGTGTTATTTGTCTCCGAGAAAGGAAGGGGAAATTAATACCTTCACCTATTGGATATAAATACTTGGGTTACTTTATGTGTAAAACAATTTTATCACATATTTATTAGAAACTATTTTAGTCTTCCTTAGTCTCCCAGTTTTATCAATATTGTTTACATTATATGAATACAGAATTCACAAGCTCCCCATTTCAATCTAAAAATAAATAAATAAACTAATCTTTTCATAGTTTTGAGGATAACAATGAGGGTTCAATCCAAATTTCTCGAAGCGAGAAACGAAATGCGCTAGGTTAGTTTCAACCTGTTTACTAATTTTAGGTATTTAAGACATGTAAATGTTCATTCTATTACCCATCCCAAATAATTAAACCACCAAATGAGGAATGTTTCGTTAAATTGTCAGAGATAGAAGAAACACACAGATTGAGATACAGAGATACAAAAAGAAAAGGCTTTGAACGTTGCAATATTTCTGACGCCGTGTGTACACATCCCGTGCTTATAAATTTATCAACCTTTACAGGACGTTTATACAATGAACCAAAGAAGCTCATTTCCAGTTTCTCTTTCAGAGTTGAGATGGAGCTTCTGCTAAGATTTGTGGGCCTTCTGCAAACACTGGCGGAATGGATAACTGTTCCATTCTTTTGGTTGAGGAACTTCAAAGGCAAGAAAAAGGTTT
Source organism: Lepisma saccharinum (assembly GCA_022664845.1). Lineage (NCBI taxonomy): Eukaryota > Metazoa > Arthropoda > Insecta > Zygentoma > Lepismatidae > Lepisma > Lepisma saccharinum. The sequence goes on from JAGDQP010001815.1 coordinate 57,470, forward strand.
CTTTGATAACAGATCCTCTTCTACTACAGAGCGCTACGTCTCTGGCGAGTAGGATTAGAAAAGGAGAGGTAAGAAAAAATTTAACATTAATACGTTTAAAATTTAAAATAGTTATGGGAAATAAAATGAGGTGGTAAAGTAGTATCAAGCGACATGTGGTAAATAGTTCACTGTGTGAAACAAAATATGTCTTTCACTAAAATTAACGTTCTTTGACTAAAATGTTAATGTTTTTTTGCTGTAAAATATAAACTAGATGGCTTATGAAAAATATATTTGCATTCACAGTGTTTTCACGGATAAGATAAAATGAATTTTATGGGTAGTAACAGCACTATGGCGTATGCCCGTCCCGATATTTTCACAGAAAGGAAATTCATTGTGATACATTGTGCACAAAGTATTGCTTTACACACGAGAAAATCTTTATAAGTTTCGTTGAATTTCTTGTGAATTCTAGGAAGTACGGGATTGAGAAACAAGTTGTTACATAAGAAGCTTGGAAATTTTCCTACACTCAGAAAATTAAATGGATGAAAACTTGTCTCTTAGTCAAAATGTTTAAATGCTTAATGTAAGAAGTGACTGATTAATGGGACCTTAACATCTCACACAATGTAGGTAACCGTATAACAATATATTCTTAAATGATCCGTTTCCCAGAACATCAAGGTCATGCACCTAAACACTCGGATGACCATGGAAGGCACGTAACCTTGGACTGGTGAAGTTAGCCCATTTAAAAGAGAGTTGTTCAATATAACACCAAACCAAATTTCGGCTTCTGTCGTCAAGAGCAGACCACAGGGAAAGAATTTGAACTCGAAAATTCTCGTTAGAAAATCCATACAATCTGAGAGTTTCTAACAGGAGCAACCCGAGAAAACCCTCGCATACGATGTATGTCCACTACAAAGTCCACAAGTCCTCGAGAACACTCCCCCAACTTTAACATGTTTACGGGCAAAAATCGATAGAAACCGTGCAAAGCTCCACTTTCATCCTCCCAGTTTTGACAATACACCCCCTAAATTGAAAATCCTTGCAGAATCTCTCTAGGCTTTCTCCCGTTTGCTAAGCCAACGTTCTACCAACTGAGCTACGTCTGCTCGGTGACCAGATTATGTTTCGTGAAACAAATTGAATTTAATATAATTTAAAATTATTATTTTCCACCTTTTCAAAATCGTTAAAAGTATCTTGTAACATACTGAGAATATTTTATGCAAAGAATGTTGAATCAGTGTCTTTTATTGATTAGTTTTTTGTTCATTAGTCGTGATAATAATCGTAACCAGCGCTCTCGAATTAGGAGGAATCGACATCTTTCCTGAAGGCTCCAACTCTTGAGGTTAGTATCTCAGCGTTGACACATCGTATCAAAATTCTTTAATGATATTGCAAATAATAATAATTTTTAGAAAAATTTTGAATTTTATTCAGTTTAATTCATATCAGGAAATATTTTACTCATCAGGGAATATAATTTATCAAAGGTGTAGGTGTAACAAAAAATTGCAACTTTAAACAGGTTTCATGTGTTGCCTGCAGCTAAAACAGCCAATGAATCATTAAATATATTAATCTTCTCTCTATCATGCTCCAGTCTCGCATGTCGAATGTTTGAAGTCTTTTCTTGGGACGGACACATTTCATGCATTCTTGTGTTTCGAAGTTATCTACCTTCGTGAATTATTTGAAATGATTTTAATCGTTTCTAGAAACAAGAATATATAAACAGTGCTTCATCATTAGTACTTGTATGGAGTGAAAAACGTATTACATGTGAAATTCATTGTTTATTTCGTAAATAGATAAGATGAAATTTTATATTTTTTGGTAATTACCGTTTGTTTGTAGTAGTTACGTGAAAGAGAATTTGGTGTTTGAAGCATTAAGCACAAACACTATGGAAATTGTAAATCAGGATAGCTGGAAGATACTATGGATTTCTTTTACGTATGTTTTGATGCGGTTTTCAACCATTAGTGGTACAAATTCCAATGAATTCCCAAATGATTTAGGAAACAAAGCCCATTCTAACAACAAAGAAAAATAAGTTGTTGGTTTCTGTGGAAATAGGTTCCAACTGGTGAATTTTCTAAAAGTTAAACAACGCAAGGAGGTCTCTCAAGATGGCGTCGTTATGTAAAGACGCACATAAATTTTAGTGAATTGTTTCTAGAAACTTGACAAAGTTTTGGAGTGATTTATACAAAAAAAATACGTTTTTATTAGTAATAACGAAGAACAGTACAAAGAACTTGTGGTTTACTATCGTTAATGGAAATTTAAAGTAAAAATTCTAACTTCATGTATATTATGGAACATTCTGGAAGGCTAAGGACGAGGGACTGAACGACGAATTTGACATACTAAAAACACCAAGAATATTACTACAATAACAATGAATTAATAAATAAACACTGTTTCTCTCTATAGGGGAGTTTTTGCATTGAGCATATCTTATTACTTATAGTCAAATAAACGCTTATTAATATTTTGCTCATAGTGCAGAGCACTGAACAATTTCCTTAATGACAAACACTAATGTTTCGCTCAAAGAGACTATATAAGTTGTCGAGCAATAAATAAAACAAACGAAGAACGAAATATGTTCATTGAGTTTTTGTTAAAGAATCTGTATCATCACAACTAGCGCCAATTACTAGGTTCAGACCACTGAAAAATACCCCCAAAAAGATCAGCTAATACCGCTATTGTCTCATATAGAGGATGCACTGTTACGTTCAATGAAAGAGCTGATCTATTTATTGAGTTTAAATTCAAGTCCATATCCTCCCTTTATCCCGCTATGCAGTCTAAAATTGCCTGTTTCACATTGCAACAAATCTTTCTGTGATAAATTGCCTTTCGATTAACCATGATCTCACTGATGCATTCAGAACTGGCGGACTCTGGCGACGCCAGAGCACTTTTTGAAAGTTATATAAATTATCTGTTTTCAAATCTGTATAGAGTGCAGTACATATTCTGCTGTAGAAATGCCCTGCATAGTCTCAGTGTCTGACAGAACAAATACTACTTTCTTTTTCGATGGATGCTTCTAGGAAGGCGATTTCCATTACAGCTGAAAAGAAAGAAGTTAACATCGCACTCATTTATAACAAAGGTGAAAAATCATAAGATTACCAGCAATTTATAAAAATAGTTAGAGTTTGAAATCGACGGAGTTGTAGACGTATTATTAGTCCTGTAACAAGAGGTTATCGTAGTTGTGAATATATCGCATAATAAAAAAAATCTAAAAGCTCCTCCATATTCAGCAATTGTTCTGAAGAAATAAAATGTAACCCTCTTTCCTGTTTGGAATTTATAAGTTGATTCTCCATAGAGATAGTTTTGTACGCCACTGGGTTTCTAACCATCATTATTGAATATTGCGCATGTATGTTATCCATTTTTGTTATTTCAGAGATCCACAACAACACTTTACGAGTTATACATGTCTTCTTATTCCTCTGTCGTTTTTCACCTAGCGGAATAATTTGATAGAAAAATTACAAAGTTATATGCTACCGTGAGAGTCGTTCAATGAAACCTTAGAAAAATAAAAATAAATTGTTTCAGATAGGTTTCTTTTATTTTTCAACATAATCTCCCTTTAGCTCGATACACTTTTTCCAGGGTTTCTCCAACTTTTTAAGCCGTCCAAAAAGTAGTACTTTGTTTGGGCGATGACCTCCTCGTTCGACGTGAATCTTTTTCCGCCGAGCGATTTTTTTCAAGTATGGAAACAAAACAAGTCACTGGGAGCCCAAACTGGTGAATACGGTGGATGTTGTAATAATTCGAACTTTAATTCCATAATTTTCGCCATCGAAACTGCGAAAGTGAGCACCCGTGTATTGTCCTGATGGAAGAGCAAACGCCGAACCTATCGTGCAGAGATTTTTTCACACTCAATTTTTCGTGCAAAACTGAAAACATTGTACCCTGTGGTCTGCCTGTGGCTTCAACTATTTCACACACTTTGATTCGTCGATCACTCAAAATAATATCGTTGATTTTGTCAATCATTTCGGAGGAAGTTACTTCCACTAGACGTCCCGAACGATGTTCATCATTTGTGGATGTACGTACGGTCACGTTTAAACTCATTTATCCAATTGTAAGCAGTCGCAAGCACAGGATCAGATTTGCCATGCAGTTCATCCAACTCGGCTTTGACCTCTTTCAGGGTTAAGCCTTTCAAATAGAAGTGTTTAATCACCGCACGAAACCTTTTTTTATTTTTATTTTCTATTTTTTTCTATATAAACAAATGTTTGTTGCTATGGGAATGAAACCACTTGACGGATATAGCTGAAACTTTAACAGAAGTCTGTTGAGAGATGAAGCTTCCTAGAAGCAAACCTCTTTCGATTTTACGAGTGCCATCTCTTATATTTTCTAAGGACTTATTAAACAACCATCGCATATCTCCATTCCAGCAAACCTTTTTGTGCGATAGCCTTTTGTAGAACTAAGTTAGCTATCTCACTATCTCTCTTGCCGACAAGATCGGAGTTCTTCCGTTACAGATTCTATTAACTTCACAGCAGCATCAATGTCCAAATATCTTCTTTGCAGCAGTGCATTTTCCGGTTTTAGATATCCAAGCACCTTGAACATGAGTTCCGCAAGGAAGCAGAAAGTCTTAGTAGAGATTTGATGCAGTAATCCGGTAGCTTCAACTTTCAATGAGTCTAAGATGGCGTTATTAATGCTGACAGCATCTTGCTTATCCAACTTCAGTATAGCTACGCATCGTTCTTGTACTTTAAAGTTCACAAGATACCTAACTGCGACAGACAAATCTTCGATTCGTTGCTTGTCTCTGGTTTCATCTGCAAGTAATGAACAAAATGTTCTTTCGTTCGCTACATTCACTATTTTTCTCACAACAGATTCTGCCATGAAATGAATTATTTCATTCTGAATATCCGGGCAAGTGTACTTTGCGTTGGCAGGGATGGTTTTGACAATTTCTGCTAATTTCGGATCTTTACGAACACTAAATTAAAACAGATTTAAGAACAACCCACTTGAAGGTTCTCCGGGTCGCTCACACCCAGAATCTCCCCTGAACGACAACTGATTTAAAGCCAAGAATTGAATAACTTCCATCACACTTTTCACATAGTACCTATTCTTCACAATTACATCACTACACACTTGTTTCCTGACCGTTTCGCCCGAGCCCTCACGTTTCAGTTGCTCCAAGTAGCAAGCCATGGCGTACCTATGAGTATCAGATTCGTCATGACGAGAGAATCCCTTATTTTTCTCGGTCGCATGTTTCCAGTCTCTAAGACCATTATGTACAAATGAGGGATCACTGTTTCTTGATGGATATTTCCGACATGGGAAGCAAAAGGCAGCATCTTACATCACAGAATACTCGAGTCAGTCCCACGTTTTGTACCATATTGGACGAAATCGTCGAATTGCACCAGAAACTTTGGAACCTGGAAAATTTGCAAGATGTGGCTGAGCGGCCTTTGTATTGCCAAGGTCTTCTACGGCTGCAACACGGCGGAAATAAGATGTTTCATATTTAGTTTCTACTCCAGCTTCTTCAGATGTTTATGTCGATGGCACAGCTTCCGAATTAGTTCTACTTCCGACACTTATTGCACTAAACATAACTTGATGGATGCTTGCATCATTTTATGGTGTTACGTTTATAATGGAGTCAGTACAGTCATTAGAAATGTCTGTTGAAGCAGCTTTGCTTGTAGCTGGTGTTAATAATGAAAATTTACTTCACTCTACCGCTATAGCTACCGCGCGTAATAATATAATAGTGTGTTGTAAAATCTTTCTTAGTATAGGCCTTCTGCTCTGCTGCCATCTGAGTTGTTTTGTTTGTGGGCAGAACTATTGTTTTCTTCGTTCTCCCCAAACAACTAGCTTCATAGATTGTTTATAAATATATGAAAGCAGGGGAGAAAATGTATTGTTGTTGCGTTTATACTAAACAAGAACTTCGTGAATTTTCTTTCAGATCGCTTTTTGTTTCATTAACCTACGGGTTTAGTTTCATTAACGTACAAAAATAAAAGTGAGAAACAAAACTGCTGAGCGCAATGCACGTATAAATGTCAAACTTACAAGAAAATGCTGTATTTGTATCATTGAAATCGGAATATATATATATATATATATATATATATATATATATATATATATTCATTTCTTTTTAACTGAAATTGAAGTTCTTTTTCTTTTTTTGCAAAAACAGCCCTTGTCAATCTGTGACGAAATTGTATACTTTGTATTTTGTGAATAGTTTATGTTTCTTGAGGTGCGAAATATAAAATTTTAAACAATAAATATAATCCTGATATTTTCTTCTAAAACACACTGAAAGTATCGTAGTGACAGTGTGTATATGTTAGGGAATGTTTCTTATTCTCCTGACAAACGTTTCTTTTTGTCTTTGAAAAGGACTGTTTTTGCAAGAAACCTTTCAATTGAAATATTCCCATTTATGTAAATCTGAATAATACTGTTTAACATTTGATATTAATACACAATATAAAAGTCTACATTTGATTCAAAGTTTGTTGTGGGCTTAGATGCAAATGACTATTCTTTGAAACGGCATCTTGTCTTACGCCTTAAATGCTTGTAATGGTGCTATTAATGAGGCCTCAAACGCTTGCAATGACAAAAAAATAATATGAGAGATATTGGGCACGTTTAGCATTAGCAACAAGCCTATCATTTTCGAAGAAATAGTAATACGCGCTTAAATTTAATTTTCTTTGGTAAATGAAATAACAAGAATTTCATACGTGGTTTTTACTAAAACAATTTAAAAGTTCTCGATAGCTTTATCTTTTAGAGCGGGCAAAATATATTTTAGGGCGGGCACTGCCCGCTCTAGCCCCCCTGGCTACGGGCCTGCTAACCGACTTTGAATAGCAATAACAAAAAGGTTTTATTAAAGACTCTATCACAAAGAGAAATCAAGTTGGTTCGAATAAGTTTGTGTAACATTTAGTCTTCATCGGAACTTGAATCAGCATCGCACATAAACACATCCGAATTATCGTCCTGCTTTTGACATCTGACATGATATGGCACTGTACAAAAAGAACATTGTATCCACTTATCTCCTGTCTTATCACGCTCATTGTCTTCATAGCTTTGAACATTTTTCCAATCATCATGTTTTCTTTTCTGTTTCTTTCGCATTTGAGAACAAGATCATGAAGTTGAAGGTTGATCCGCAGTGCTATTATTTTGCATTGCAGTAGATGCAGGCACTGAAGAGTTTCTGGTCGACCAACTTGCTTTTTGTCAGAAAAAAAGCTTGTTTAAACATGTTTCGAAATAATCTCTTCGTTTCCGCGTTTTGGTAACTGATGAGTTCTTGACCTAGTTGAGAGAGTAAGCAATGTATCTATTAAGAATTTTGCATGTTTTCTTAAGGGACTCATTTCTTTAAAAAGTGTTATACAGGAAAACTACTACTGCAATTAGAGTAGTATATCAGTTATGAAAACAAGCAGCAACCTTTACTCACTTCTTTTTCTGTAGTTATTAGCTGGTTTAAAATAACAGACGTGGATCACTCTTCCGCACAACGCCAACAAAAGCACTTTCATGTGTTATTTGTTTCCCTCCAACACAATCGAAGCACATAGCACAACTACTCTCTCTTGCAAATGAAGCTGTATGTAGGCACCATCTCATGACGAAAATTCGCAACATCTCATGGCTAGGTTCTTTCGCTGCAGTTGATAACAAAATTATCACGAATATACCTTACCTTATATCATTTTTCCATCTATCATCTGGAAACACCCTGGTAAGTTGAAAATGGCTATAGGGAGTGAGACCAAATGTTAGATATCGGTGATGGAAAGATGGGCTCCATGTCTGTCATTTTGAAAGTCGCCATCTTGGATTTGTGTCTAGAATTTTAAATGGATAATGCATCATGTGACATATTGTTTTAGGCTGGCCCGTTCCTAGATATTAAAATGTGAAGTTCTTTTTCACCTACGTTTATTTGTTTAGGGGATAGGGACTACGAAGTTAAGGCTTTGACAAAAAGTAATGATTTCTCATTTTGTCGTTGCAGGTGATTCAGCATGGCGACAACCCTTTACGAACGGATTGAACTTGTGAATGATGCTCGCAGCACCATGGTAATTGCACGGGCTTCGGTGGCTCAGTTGGTAGAGCGCTCACCCTTGGTGCTAGGGGTCGTCGGACCGATCCCTGCTCATGCCATGTGGGCTTTGTGGTGAACAAACACCGTGTGCATGGGTTTTTCTCAGGGTGCCCCCGTTTCCACTCACTTTCTTTATTGCACCAATTCATCCCATCATCATCCATACGGCTTGAGCCATAGTTGCCGAAAGACCTTTATCAAATTCGAATTCGGCCAGGGTAATTGCAGCTGAGTTCAGCGCCCTTCACCCGCAGAGAGGAGACAGAGCACACGCAAGCAAATGTGAGGAGACAGGATCTGTGCGTGACAGGGAACGCAGTGAACGACCAAAGGCCGCAACCGGCGAGAGCATTCCAAGGGGACTTGTGGCAATCATTGTGAAGAGCCCTACACGCAGTACTGGCGGCAACTGTAAGAGGTGCATATTACGAGTTCTGGATGAAAACAGACGGCAAGCTGCAAATGAAAAGACACCTAAGTGAGGATTGCCCAGACAGGCGGTTACAGTTAGCAGATTGGCCTCCAGAGGGATGCAGTGAAGATCGCGTGTTTCTTTTGCGTGAATGCTTTAGCGATGAGGCAATAACCGGAATTTTCGTTAAGGTTCTGATGTCAATTCATCATCGACAGATGTCAATACAGCAGGTTGCGGGAGAAAGGTCATGGTGTAGTGTGGGATATGGGGAACACGAATTGAGGTAAGTTCATGTTGTGGTGCGCATCCATGAGAAGTTGACAGGTGAACAATACCTGGACATCCTTTGCGAGAACGCGTTCCTCTTACTGGTAAATTCTGAAGGGAAGTTTCCTCTTTTTCCGACCTCCCGCACTATTCTGCAGGCATGCGAATGATTAAATCTCAGGATGTTTGAGTAGTCAGCGCAGGCCTATCGAGTAGCTTCCCTGCTTAACTGTTCTCTGGAGCTATCTGAAAACATAGAGTATCGCGAAAAGTCCAATGTCCTACACCATCTCTAGCAAAGGATGAGTAACCGTTAAGACCGATGTGCTACACAGGGTCCATGAGGATTGAAAGAAATTATGTAGAGCGTGACCGACATATAGATCAAATAATGCAGGGAGCCAAATATCCTTATCTCCTACAAAAATAAACGTCGATAAAAAAGACTTCACATTTTAATTTCTGGGGACAAGCTAGCCTAAAACCATGTCAGATGACCTCTTCCCCTTTTTAAATTCTCGGCTTAAATTCAAGATGGCGACTTTTAATTGTCTGTATGTCTAGGTATTACTCACCAGTCAATTTGCCATGGATGAACACCGGCCGCACAATTCGTATGTCTGATATCCCACACCACATTATGATCATGTTTCCACCTTCTGCTGTACTGTCATCTGTCGATGATAGGTTGGCATCAGATCAATAGTGATGGTTCCGTTGTCTTCACCGTGGATATAGATCAGGACCTTACCGCTAAACAACTCAGACAAAGGATTGGATCATCATTGCATCATTACATCTAATAGAGAAAGCACCTGTTCCGCACAATTTCCATCTCCTCAAATTTCATTAACACATTGAATAAGGTTACTTGTGCTTTCTCAGTTCTCTACGAATGGTGCACGTTGAACTTAGCTGAAATCACCTTGATACTGCGAGCGCCACTCAGCAGCACAATCCCGATCCATTCATAAAGGTTTTGCGCAATGTTAAATCACCTGCAAGGACAGGATTACTATTATCTTCCAAAACCCAGATAGCATGCCAGCTTCCAACAAGGTTGTCATTCAGTTGCTTTTAGTTTGACAAACTTGATATTGTTTGAACTTAATAGACAAGAATGAGACAGACTTGTTGGAACAACATAAGTGGCTTGTTCTAACAACAGTGTTGCCGGTTTTATAACTAACCTAATTCAAGATTGTTGGAACAACCTTGTCAAACATGAAATTTACTTCCATTTCGTTTTGATCCACTTTCGCTTTCGTCTCGAAGCGATGAAGTCCCATCACGCGCTAGGACTGTTTCGCCAACTAATCTGTGCCAACGTCAACTCTTTCACTCCTGCCATTTCTTGCGATCTGATGAACTAAGTATAAATAAGGCTTGGAAATCAAACTAGGACGAGTGGTTCAGTGGCCTGGTAGCTACACCATCGGATCGGTGTACTAGCGGTCCTCTGTCCGATTTCCAATCACATTAATGTCTTTACTTTTATAAGAAGTATGATACATAAGGTTTTCTTGTACTGTCAAGACTATTTCCACCGTGATCCTTGTAAACTTGAGTGCAGGATTCAACCAAACCTTTTTGGCTTGATTCACTGAGCTTGGATGAAGTTTTCATAATTGTTTAGGAAAAATTCTTTTGAATTCAGGTCAAAATTCCTATGTGGGATAGTCCTATCTCCTAAGCAAATAAACATAGGTGAAAAAGAAGTTTTTGTATGTAACTATATTAGTACGGTAACTGGTATATTGAGTATAAAAATAGATATACACGAACTCATTATTCAAAATCGTATTTTATATCTAAGATCAAACGTTCTTTACTTGTTATCATTTCAGATCAAGAGCCAGGATGTAGTGAAAGCTTTTATTGCCAGGATTCAAGAAGTGAATCCTCTTATTAACTCGGTAGTGGATGAGCGTTATGAACAAGCGCTGTCTGAAGCAAAGGAAACGGATGAGCTAATATCATCTGGAAAATACACAGTTTTACAGCTGGAATCAACAAAACCTTTCCTTGGAGTTCCTATTAGTATAAAGGAAAGCATTGCTGTTAAAGGTAACATTTAAGAATAGTATAAACGTTTAAAGTTTCACTACAGTGTAATTTTGTTTTTATAAATTTCATAAGTATTTTTTGCGCTTCTTACACGAGTCAATTTTCGACCATTTCGTGCATACTTTTTCACTTGTAAACCTACACGGAATTTTACGTTAACAGAAAATCCTGTGATTATAGAATTGTGTTTGAGTGTCTATAATACTCGTACATTTCGAAACGAAAAAGGAACTTTTTGTAAGAGTGATCGTTCTTACTGACTAAAAACGTTACGCAAAGAAGTACAGTATGGCCGGGAATAAAGTATACCGAAAATTGGTAACATTGTACGCCGTCGGGGGTGTTAAGGAAGTGGAGCAGTGCAGTGTCAGTGTGACTTTAGTTCTTGCAGAGAACTGCTGTAGTGAAAGGCGATCCACATTGGCCTTGAGTGTTCTTGAGAAGGTATTTATTGGGAAACATTATTTCCGCTCATACGGATTTGGCTTAAGTGGAGGATGGCATTTGATATTTGTTTAGGATTTGTTTGAGTTAGAGTACCAGAAAGCTCCTCTAACGAAGTGCACAGTAATGTTGCTAGTTACAAAATTCCGTTAAACGAGGCCAATGTTGTGCCAACGCAAAAAGCACTCGAGAAGAAACCGGCCACTCAATATAATCCTGTGTTTTAACACACCATAGTTTCAGCAAGATAAAGCCATTGCCACATCGTTAATTAATTCTTACAGCTTATGCAACATCACTTTCAAGATCGCACAATTTCGATGAAAAAAGGTTAGTTGTATCCTACTCAGTCACCTGATCTCACACCGCCTGATTCTTATTAGTGGAACATGCTAAAGGGGCGTGTCTACCGTGAAGTGCCTCCTAATTTGGAACCGCGATGATTGAATATCACTCGTGCATTGCATTCAATTTCACAGGATACAATTGCGGCATGCTTGAAAGCTTCTACTGTCGCTTTCAAAAATGTTTAGTGTCGGAAGGAACACAGCTGTTGTCCTGTACTGCTTGACCATTTGTGACATTCTGCATTGAAATAATTCAAATTCCATATATCAGTATATGCTCTGGATTTCGGTATACTTTATTCCAGGCCATACTGTATGTTTGATTGGTAACTCATGTATTACGAGACTTCAGGTACGGCTAGGTGTAATACGATGGTTCTACATTTGAATTTCAATTTTCTTTATGGCCTTAGGCTTCTCAGTTTCATGCCGCAATGGTTCTACATGCATTTTAAACATACAAAGAACGTTTCATGCATATTTAATTAGCAAATAAAAGTTTCCAGTATATTTCTCTTCGGCACTACTACGCCCAGGTGGAAATTTTCCTAAGGAAGGAAGGAAACATCGTTATGGACTACGGATTTGATATATTTTGTATAATTTGGGACCCCTTTAATGTGCAAATTACAGCTAGCCAAATTAATACTAGAAAAAACTATCAGGTTTTATATTTTCAACAGAAAAAGAAAATATAAAATTTGGTCACAAATGACCCTGGAATCGCGTAATTGCGTTCTGAGAGTTGTAATACCTGTTGACTACGGGTAGTAGGATATAAGCGAAAGTAGTAACTTTCATGGTTGTTTAGCCGATAACACATTTAAGCTATTTATGACATTTTTATGAGCATGGGTGAAAGAAATTTACTTCTAGTTGTCCATGAAGGGTAATTTTCGAATACTTCGAAGCAAAGGTGTGAAGGAGTGACTTTTCCCCAAAATTTGTATATTTGAATAACTTCAATATTTATTATAACATATACGGTATTAGAAATTCAAATAATACTGGAGTTTACGTCAAAGTAAGACCTTTCCCATTACAACTACTTCCGAAAAGTCGAATATAAACTCACCAAAACTAACGTAATTTTGAAACTTTAATTTCTGTCCGATTTATTTTTATATTGTAAAAATTCGAATGATATTTGGAATCTACATAGAAAAGTTGGCTTTGTATCAAATCAATAAAGACAATGAAGTAAATGGTTCAAATTATTTAATGCTGATGAAGTAAGTGTAGCTTTCACTTACTTACTTGATAACATAATGAGTAGTAATGCATGAATATTGAATAACGAATATCAGTATTGGAAGAACAAACATACTAGGGAAGTAGTAAGGAGTACATTCAACACCTCAAATGAATAAATAACTTTACACTAATCCAAACTAAACTTAACTACCTTTGAAAACTTCAGTGTAACTTATTATCATTAAAAGAGCGATCCGGAGAAATATCTAAAGTGCCATTGCTGTTTGTTACTGTTATCATAATGTCACTAAGCATTATGTTTGTACATGAGATACTTTCTTTAAGGTTAAGCTTAGATTTTATGAGGTTAGTTAAACGAGTGGTTAACAACTGATTAACATTGTCAGTCACTCGTTCGTACAGCAATAATCACTCTAAAAACGTTTCTGAATACTGCTGGAAGTTCATTAATTGAATTCGTTCGGACCCGGATCCGAAATCATTGGCCTGAGGAGAAAGAGTTTTCATCTGGGCAGTATAAAAAGTGTATTCGGTTACAGATGACAGGAATTGTATACAGTTTTCAAAGTTGCACTTTAAATCTCATTAGAGGTAGCGCATACATTTCGATGTAATGGTAATACTTAATCGTATAAAGGGTGGACTTTAGATATTGCCCGATGCCACAATCGGATCAACATTGGTCTATTCTTGACCTAACCCAGAATTAATCCAAATTCTAAAAGTACCTAATTTAAACAGCATGGAGCAATTTTAATATAAATTAACTTCTCGTATTGCCATTCAAAGAACGATTCGATCATTTAAAGTGCAGTCGTACTGATAAATAATACTGAAAATAAAACGTACACAACTTCATGCATTACTTTTATCTTGAAAAGCTTAGTTACGTACTCTTAAAGTCTTATCTTCTAATTGCCGAAAGCCAATATCTTCTTGATTCTATATCTTTCGGAAACCGGAAAAACATGTTTTGCTATCATAGTTTCCACGACAAAGCAGAACAAGCACTTATAGACCATTATGTTCTTTTTATCTATTATTCGATGACGAACACATAAATGTTCACACCAACAAATAGGTTTATAACATTTATATAATTGGATCACTTTCATAATTCTTGAACAAAGTTTAATCTAAGCTTTTGATCTAAGTTACATATAATACCGCTATCAACATTACTGTTAAGGAACCATATGATGGCTTACACTTTATGACGTATTGGATCTGACGTACGCAAGCAGTGTGGCCTTATTTTTTCGTAGGTTACGGTACATCACTGTCCAATTCCTTCAAAATTCGCTTGGAACGAAAAATAGTTGACGATTAATACCGACCTCTTAATAATGTTAATATTACTTCCAAACTATAATAAAGAGCAAACATGTTACATTTCAAAATTGTTTCGTATTCAATAGTTGTTCTAGAAATTTTTCAAATACATTCTAGTAGAGATATTTCCTAAATTCGACTTGATTTTAATGTTATAATTAACTCTCCGTATACAATTATATAATTCAGTATAACTACACCTAATACTTACCAGCTATCAGGAGTGGATGGAGTTATTGAAACAACCTGCCCGTAAGCTGCAAGGTTCATAATTAATTAACACTCTGATGTAACGTGCTCTTTATAATATAACATTCATTCCAAATATTGTATTTTCGTTTTCCAGCTTTCACTCGTACGTAATTGATTAACTCTTCAATAGATGTGCATGAGATTTAATTAAACAGAAAGTTCAGCTGTGATGCAAAGTGTTAGTTAGGGTTTGATTAAATATATACAAATGGATCTATCAATAAGCCAGTGCGCATACTTTTAAAATTTCTAGTATCACGGATCTTTAAGTTCAGGACACCAGATGTATGATATTAAGGATTTGTAGTTGATTTTGGGACAATTTCAGTTGTCGATGTAATTATGGGGCATATACTTACTGATTTGAGTTGAATTGTTGGATTTCGGAGCTCAGTTCCAATATATTTGTTTATCTTTGTAACGTACGTTGTTTGTAAGTTATGGTATAGGGGAATTGCAATGTCTATTACGAGACCCTCTTTGTTTGTCGTATCAAGCAGAAGTATATCTGGTCTGTTTGGTTTGATTATTTTCTCTGTTCTTATTTCACAATGTCAATGTAATTTGTATCTGTCGTTTTCCATTGCACTCATTTACTCGAGATGAGCCGAATTCAGAAAATGCTAAAATGACCTATTGAAAAATAAAGTTCACCAAAGTGGTGTTTCCTTTCTGCCAGCAGAACCAGCCACCTTTCCAAACTTCCCATTGGGAAAATATTCTACATTCGGTCAGTTGTGACTATAGCTTTGCAGTGTTACAGCTATAAGGTAACAGCAAATACGATAATGTTACCCACTATACTGCAGTAGTAATCATAAGTATATTGCTTTGGCTATATTAACTATTGTTGTTTCTGCTGGTAGTTAAGCTAAACACTTCCGGCCATGTTTTGATATCGATTAGATGTATATTTTAGGAGTTCTGCTTTATAATATATTACGACTGCATAATTTCTGTATATTATATTTGATATGTGAGTTCATGACTGGGAGAAATATATAATATGAGCTTTCATCAACAGTAATTCGTGTATTAATTATATATGAACATACAACATTATATAGAAGATAAATATTACAGCATATACGAGGTTGGAAACGCAAAGTTCTCGTGGCGCCAACGAAATAGCTTCAGCTCTCAGACCTTAGTATTAAGTCACCGAACTATGAGAAAAACATTAATATTGTCCTTCGGCTCTTTTCTGAGTTTTTTTGTCTCACAAAATAATTCTGTAATGCTGGCTACATTAATGAGGATCATTGAGTAATTGAAAAGTCAGCTAATTTCAGGAGGATACTGTACTACTTTCCCATAAGAGAACATAGTTATTTACCAACAGATCGTATCTTTGCGAATATCAAATAGGAGTACAAATGCTTTGATATCTCTCAGTTCTATGAAGTAATAAGAAAATATGATAAGTGTTTATCCTTGGCTTGGCAAAGATTGGAAGATTTTTTACCTAAAAAAATACATTAAAAAACCTTTCTAAAAACTACCATTTAAACGGAACGAGATAGAGTATTTCGGCTTCTAATAAATAAAGCTCATGTGAAGACAACATGCAGAACCCTCAGTTCAGGTGGAAACACTAAAGATGGAATGACCTTAAGAACTCTGGACAAAGCATTGGAGGTTAACATGAGAAACCACGTGAACCAAAGCGCTGATATAGATAAACTGATGGAATATTTTCACTCAAATTCAGAGGAAGCTAACAAGGGAGGGTCACGATATATTGTTGCTCAAATACGAATGAAACATAACACATCTAATAGGGCATGCTAAGATATGGAGAATACAAAAATTTAAGGTGCGATGGACAAGGGGGAGTGGGGCTAGGAGGTGAAACCTCGAAATTCACGAAAGTTAAATAAAGGTAATATTGGTGATTCAGAATAAAGTCCATTGTTATTTTCGGGAGACAGTTCCTGACATCGAAACAAGTAAAAAAAGTTCCTGTGAACATGGGTGAAATTTTACTTCGTTTTGGCGATACAGCGTTTCCAACTTGGAACCCAAAGTCGACGCCTAACAACGGGAAGAAAATGAATACTTCTCAATAAATCAGAAACGATGCATTGAATGAAAGTTTCGTTTGCGTAAATTTGTTTCTAACAACTTGGTAGATATAATGAGTGAAAACACGGTGTCACCAGGTTGCCAGTGCTGCCAACACGGTATAGAGTTTAAATTTTTCAAATATCACTACGCTATATTATTAGGTATTTGGCATATTCTAGTGATGATAAAGGAAATACGTAAAACATACTCTAAAGTGTTGTAAACTGTGGATAAGAAACTAGATAAAATATTCTAGGAAAATACTAGTTTGTATAAGATTGCGAGAACTTTAGTGTCTTATCCATAGTGTGCAACACTGCGATGCGTGCTTTACGTGTGTTGTGTATCATCATTAGAAGAAACCAAATACCTAATAACATGACGTAGTACGGTTTGAAAAAATAACTTATACCAGGTTGACAACACTGAAAATCCTGTGACATCGTGATTTCACTCCTGATATCCACCATGTCGATCGAAACAAACTTACGTAAACGAGAATTTCATTCAATGCATCGTTTCTGATTTCTTGAGAATTATTAATTTTCTTCCCATTGTTAGGTGTCGACTTTGAACTCCAGGTTGGAAACGTTGTATCTCTAAAACGAAGCATAATTCCACTCATGTTCACTTTTAACCTGATTAGATGTCAGGAAACATCTGCGGAAAGTTTACGTACTTTATTCTGAATCTCCAATATTGCCTTTATTTAGCTTCCTTGAATTACCAGACTTCGTCGCCTAACCTCACTCCCTCTTGTCCATCTCACCTCAAATTTTGGTTTTCTCCATATCTCACCACGCTCCCTTGTAAGTACCTTGCCACGCTCTATCAGATGTGTTATGTTTCATTCGGATTTCAGCGACAACATATCGTGACTTTCCCTTGTAAGATGTTTTATCAGGACATCGTCGGTTGGCTGACATAACGACGTATCTTAGTTTTGTTAATTTTAGAGGGACTTAAATAAATTTTAACTAAGAAGAATGACATTTCGTATTAAGAATAAAGAATGATGGACAAAGTATCCGCCGTGTTTTTCACTCTTCCACCTACATCCGATTTGCCGTAATTTTATAATTTTCAGAGATACGTCACTATGTCTGCCCATAATTATTACGTTTGAATTCGTTAAATCAGAGATACGTACAAGCATGTCCAGTCTGAAAATCAAATATGGCACGTATTTTGCTTAGGAAACTTCACGAAAAACTTAAATAAGAGACTTAAATAGTAAGAAAAATATATACATTATTAATAGTAATATAAAGAAAGAAATGTTTTATTTTCATTTTGGATTTATTATTATTAGAATTGCATTGTTTCATTTTTACGGTTAGAAACTTTATTTTTAATCTTTATTCAAAACAAACATTACGGTTATTTATTCATTACAAAACTAAAGAAGTTTGTATATTATAATGTGAACCTATCACATTTGAAAACATAAGGGATGCCATGACAGTGAAATACTTTTTGGAACTACAGGAGTGCATCAAATCACAAATAAAACTACTTCGATATAAAGATTGCAATTATTATTGGAACACACTTGTATTAATGCTGGAGATTAACATAAAATTGTTTATACTCAACATTTCTGATTACAGGAAAAGATTCTGAACAAAATGAAAGAAAATCCTCGTGTTTTTCCTTTGAAATTCTTAGTGGTGTAGGGTTGCATGGTTGAAGCTCTCTTGAATCTAAATTCTGAATCCCAAAGCGTCTCAGAGAGATTTGCTTATAATCTTGCAAATGACTTGTTTTTAAATAGGTTACATTCGATGAACGTCTGACACATTTGAGTTTACAGATGTCCTTCCATGTAACTTTTATGTCATCATCCGTCCTTTAATACTGAAAAGACGCATTTCTACTAGTTGGGAAGGAAAGGACATTTCCCCAGTTCGTTTTATTGCTTGCTCTATAGCACTATGTGCAGAGTCTCCCTCGTTCTGTCCATGGTGTGGTTAAAAAATCGCTGCACAATCTCAGATACATTTGTAGCTTTTAAGATCACATGCAATAATGCAGTAATCCCTATTCTATTCTTATTTTGACCAATGCAACTGTCGGAATAGAGGCGAATTGTGCTTTCCTTCTGTTGATCAAGAATAGTGTAGGTGTGTACTCAAAGTTGAAAACAGAGGAAAAAAGTTGATAGAGTAATAAAGCTGCTTTTTGTATAAATTTTGTTAGTCTTCAAGTGCTACGATTGGTACATTCCTTTATTTTACCGCAGCTGTGCTCTGATATACGCCTACACTGAAACCAAATTAATATTATCTCTTCTTGCCGACAAAGAGAAAATACCGGTAAAGCTTTTTATTGTATACAGAACTATTGTTACTAGACTTCAAGCGCTACGATTGATGTATATCTTTATGTTACCAAAGTTATGTTATGAGATAAACCTATACTGAAACCTAATTAAAATTTTCTCTGCCTGACAAAGAGACGTAACTTGAGATATGTCGTTATGTCAGGCGGAACATTGCTCAAATCAGAGATACGTCAGAACTTTAAAGTGCTGTAACTTCTATGTTTTTGGGTTTTGAATTACGTCGCTTCGTCAGGTGTTGCAGAGTATCCCTCGTATATACTTAGATACCAATAACTCAATTTCCGTAAAAAAATTAGATACGTCGTTATGTCAGCCAACCGATGACATAGAGTGTGCACAGAAAGATAATGACAATATTGATGCAGAATACCAGAAGGAAGCTCAGTACTAGTCCTTGGTCTTTCATGCTGAAGTGTTTGTGTTACCCTGTGAAAATAAGTTCTGATTTGTGAACACTTTCCCGAAGTTTGGACATGATTTTCTATTGATTAAATGTGTTTAGGGATGGATTCGAGCGAGTTCGAGTCGAGTTTTCGCTAAACTCGACTCGACTCGTAAGAGAAATCTTTCAACTCGACTCGGCAACTCGACTCGACAAATATTGTCCAACTCGACTCGAAATTCACTCGAGTTTCGAGTCGAGTCGAACTAAAACGAGCCAAATCGAGCCAAATCCAACAGTATGTCTCTATGCTGTCTTCTTGGGATAGCCAAAATTTCCTGACAACCAGATGACAAATTATCCGGTATCTATTTAACCATCCGGATTTTATCCGTCATCCAAATATTGCCCGTTATCCGGATATTAGCCGACATCCAAAAATTATCCGCTATCTGTCCGGATATTACATGACGTTCCCATATAGTCCAGTCATTAGGTACTTTTTGGGTGCAAACGTTTGAGAAGTTTTAAAATTTGGCACAATTGTACAGTTCAGAGCCCTAACTATAATGCTAAATTTGTAAACTTGGATTAGGGGACAGCCGCCATTTTGAATCAAAAATTGCGAGAAAGCAACTATATATGTAAAGTATGCCCAGTACAATTCCAAACCACTGAAGCTAGACAAACGAAATTTGATATGTTGATGTATCATCAAGAGTAGATTACGGGAAAATTACAAAATTTGGAGAAAATCGTCATCTTCAATCCAATATGGCGGACAAATAATATATATATATATATATAAAGAACAGTAGAACACCCAGGCCGAACCGCTGGAGCTAAATAAACGAAATTTGACGTAAATGTGTACCATCAAGAGTAGGTTGCGAGAAAATTACGAAATTAAAAAAAAAAAGTCGCTACCTTGAATCCAATCTGGCCAACAAACGTATATATGTCGAAATATGCCCAGGCCGAACCTCTGGAGCTAGAGAAATGAAAGTTTCTCATCAAGTTAGTTTAAAATAACATTTGGAAATTTGAAAATATTCGACATATTGGATCCAGCATGGCCGAGAAACATACATATCTAAGATATGCACATATATTTTATTCGGCTCTATTGGATTCAAGATGGCGATTTTTTCAAATTTCGTAATTTTCTCGCATCCTACACTTGATGGTACACATTTATGCCAAATTTCGTTTATTTAGCTTGAGCGATTCGGCCTAGGTGTTCTACTGTTCTTTTTATATATATCGGGTCTATATGATTTATCCGCCATTTTGGATTGAAGATGACGATTTTCTCCAAATTTTGCAATTTTCCCGTAATCTACTCTTGATGATACATCAGCATATCGTTTGTCTAGCTCTAGTGGTTTGGACAGGGCATACTTTACATATATATAGATGTTTTTCCGCAATTTTTTATTCAAAATGGCGACATTTTCAAATTTTTTATATAAGTAACTTTGTAGAAAATGTACATTGCAAATCCACTCCAATTTTCAATTTAAAAAATCTCTAAAACCTACAGGATCTATGCTAAAAACTGCCTTTTAGCCGCCATATTTCAAGATGGCGGCGCGAGCGGCGGTCCCTCAAAGTAAAAAAATAGCCTTATAGTTAGGGTCCCCAAGTGTACACTTCTGCCAAATTTCAAAACTTCTCAACCTTTTGCACCAAAACATCCTTTTATATGTCTCTAATGGCTGGACTAATACAATCCGTCATCCGATGCCGGCCCGGTGACCGGGCGGTCTGTGGTGGTACGCCATCAGCTTGAAGGTCCCGGGTTCGAGTCCCGGTAGGGTCATGGGTGTGGATTTTAACAGCTAAAGGCTAATCGTGACGGGCCGATGTCCAAAGTTACTAGACTAGCTCATATAAAAATAAAGTTTACCAAAGTTTACGGATGAGTAGTTATCCATCCTATATCCGGATAATCTTCTATCCAGATTTGGCCTTCTCTTGTCTTCCCGTTTAGCCAATTCCGTTTCACCTAACGAGGAATTATGTTTTTCGAAAATAAAATCCTGTTTTCTTATGTTTGGTTAAACTTCACAGGTCCGATCCAGAAGGGCTGAATATTAGAAAAACCTAAATTGTGATAAACAATAGTAGACCGTATTAATTGCAATTTAAAAAAAAATCAACAACAACCTGTCCAGCATCTTTTCTCGCTATCGCTACTCGGCATCTTACCATGGATTGGCGCTGTGATTAAGCCAATACATTTTCTTCTATTAACTTTTGACTTCTAGAGTGACCAGTTAAAAATTAATTTATTTTAATTATTATTATTACACCGCAGCACTATTTAAGTTTCTAGGAATTAATAATTTATGAATGTGTTTATCCATTTAACAAATTCCAAATTATTCAGATTCAATTTAACGCTGAATACTTTACAATAGCAAGAAGGAGAGGAAGGATTTGAGAAGGCATCGGCTAAGGCCTGTACTGAAGATAGCATCATATGCATGGTAGTACAGTAAAATCCTGGAAAACTCCATTCAGGATCTCCAAACATTTTTCCCCTCTCACTTTGACAAATACAGATTTCCTTTTGGCCATCAACAAATCAATTGCAAAGATGCTGATTGGAACTCCTCACGAATGCTGGGAGAGAGAGAGAGAGAGAGAGAGAGAGCAAGAACAATTTGTTCCTGTATATCAACCTCCTTCTTTGTACGTACCACAGTTCTGCTTGTACTCAGCAGATGTGGAAACAAAATGTTTATTACAAAGTCTCCGAAAGAATAATTGAAGAACCAGATCTGAGTTGTTCACAATGATTTTAGCGGGGACCGAAAAGGTCATAAATCAGTTGGGAACAATACTTCCCCATCACTTTTGTGGTCCAAGTGTTTTTATAACTTCCGTTAAAATTCGCAAGGACAAGTACGGTCAAAGATAATACCACTCCTGCCCAAGAATGTCAAAGAATCCAACAACAAAGGTATCTTTTTCATCTATATCGTCAAAAATCCACTCAAGCGTCTGTTTCACAAACACAATACGATTCTGACACAATGATCAGGACGTTGATTTTGGAGAAAACTTCAAAAAAATAAAAATGACTAAATATATATGAGCCTCCTGCGTAGCCTAGTCGGTAGCGCGCTCGACTTCAGTGATGCAATTGGGGAACTGCTGTGAATAAAAGACAGTGACGATCACAGTTGGGAACTCTCCATTCCCAACCTGTCTTAGACCAACTGCTCCCTCCGGGGAGAGGTCTAATCCAGTAGTGGATCGAATATGACTGTGATATATTTATAAACATCTTAACTAAGGGTGTTTTTCGTGTCAGGGGATGATGAAAGGAGAAACTACATAGAAACTTTCCTGAATTTCTGACATGAGAGTCTCTGCATTAGACATATTTCTACAGAAATCTACCTAACATGTAAAATAATCGCCCCCTCCGCCATAAATTTCTATTGCTGTTGGTTTTCTTGACCTGATGATGTTTTCATTCGATTCAGCGTACCAAAAAAACCTATAAATCGACGCCTCACACGCCTATTTCACGCAACAATGGAATTCCAGTACTTTTCCCCTACCCCCCAAAAACACCCTTCCCCCTAAAATTTTTATGCTCTATTCGGTTTTGTGAACCTCATGTCTAAGGTAATTTATTACCAAAGTTTCACGAATGCAGGCATTTTTCGATTTTGAGGTCTATTTTTGGCTTATTTTACCTGCATTAAAAACGAGCTAAAACGAGTCGCACGAGCGAGCCGAACAACAAACTCGACTCGACTCGAAACTCGACTCGAGAAAATTACCTCTGGCTCGACTCGAATTCGAGTCGAGTCGAGTTTTAGCTCGACTCGTGTCCATCCCTAAATGTGTTTACAAAGGGTTCAGAAAGATGCAAAGAACTATGAAAAATATAGCTCTGTGAAGTTGGATCCCGAAAATGAAAAACAAACAAAAAAAAAAAAAAAACACCCTATCAGAAGTTTTGCGCTTTTTCGCACCACCAATAAAAGGTTTTGCACCCGACTCAAATTAAAGTTATAACCAAATTTCAACTCGGGACACCTATGCCATATTATCACTTGAGCTTTGCACCATTCTGCTACACCAATAAAAAGTTTTGCACCCGAGCCAAACTCAAGTTATAACCAAAATTAAATCCGGGGTCTAATTTAAAGATAACTGGAAAACGACAATCAAATTCAGAGTTCAGAGTTCGCACCTATGCCATATTATCACTTGAGTTTTGCAATTTTTTGCGCCACGAATATAATAAAGTTTTGCACTGGACCGAAAAATTTGTTATAGCCAGAATTCAATCCGGGGTTATACATAAAATACCTGGAACGCGACAAATAAATTCAGAGATCAGATTTCGTCCCTATCAGTTCAGTCCCCAGAGTTCAGTTTT
The DNA here is from genome assembly GCA_022664845.1 of Lepisma saccharinum. Taxonomy (NCBI): domain Eukaryota; kingdom Metazoa; phylum Arthropoda; class Insecta; order Zygentoma; family Lepismatidae; genus Lepisma; species Lepisma saccharinum. The sequence goes on from JAGDQP010001815.1 coordinate 81,198, forward strand.
GCATTCGACCCTAAGTAAAATTATAGGCAAAGTTGAAGCACTGCGCTGAGTTCATTTTTTAATCCGACATTCTCAGGATTCAATCTCAGATTTCGTACCGTTGTCATTATATTTCCTACATACTTGATATTATATGTATGTGTCCGGGAAAATCTTTCTCTTAGTTTCCGTAGGTAACAGTCGATTGAGGGATAGTAGACATTGACTCGCATTTAATATTTTTTTGGAGGAGGAAATACCTTTCATCGTCTGTATATGTGTACGATATTCAAGCAAATCCACGATGTTCAGTGGTTCTTAGATTTCTGGTAACAATGAGAATCCGTAAAACGATGCTACGAATTTTTATCTAACTTCTTCACCGAGCGGAAGTAGCTCAGTTACAGAGGGTTAGCTTATCATTCGAGGGTGGGTTCAACCCCAACTGCCGACTCTTCTTACCTTTTCCGGGGTTTTCTTCAGTCATATACCGAGATAGTACCTTCAGCTTAGGCCGTGACCGACACCTATCCGCATTCGTTTTCCTCTCCTGTACCAACCTGAGCCTTAGATGCCTCAAGGCCATAAATAATACCCAAATTCAAAATATAAGTTCTGTTAAGGGGTGCTTTCAACATGACTTCTGAATTAGTTCGCTTAAATGTCACGGGTGTGTATGTGCTTGCCACTATAATTGTCTTTGCGGGCAGATAATACATATAATAGATTTCTTATAATTTTTAATGTAGTTTCTACTACTACTCAAACTCATACGAAAAACAGATTTGGAAGGGACAATCCGTAGTTTCGAAGGGTGTTGCAAACTGTGTATAAAATATTGTGGGGGGGGGGGGGGACTCAGAATGTTAGTGAAAATTAAAATCACTTAAAGGACAAAGTGAACTCGAATCTTCCAATCTAATTCACAGAAATGAAATCTAATACAGAATCAAATTTTTCTGGTTCAATTAAAAAGCACGTTAATGCAATGTTTCTTTCTGGCATACTTTCAGGGGGGACTTTGTTCTCTCCGGATGCTTTCATCCATCCCTGCGAAACAATTAATCCCAACACTTGTATTACTAATATTTGTACTGAAATTCGAATATAGAAGCACATTCTATAAACATTCTTCATGTTATTTTGAGGTTGAGTAAGGAACTACGACAGATTGTTAAGTAGCATTATTGTTATATTATAGCACATCGGAATTAACATGCATTATTTATAATTGTCGTGAGCCCCACGAACCCCCGAAAGAAATCTTGTGGAAGAAACACTGCCTTAAGGCCATCCCTAACTTCGAACAGAAGCTCGGTTACTCCTTTTGCATGAGAAGAAGCTTGATCAAAAGTTTCTCGCCAACACAATCATTAATAAAGTTCCAATTTCGCATACGAGTAGCTTTAATGCATAGCTTGTAAGTCAAAGAAAGTCACCAAAAGGGTAGCACTGATGTTTAAAAGAAGCCACTGCACTAAAACACAAAATACAGAGATAGATAAATATGAGGAGGAAACTGAAAAAAAAAAATGAAAATGAAATCAAATTTATCCCATCATATCAAAATTAAAAAAAAAAAAGATACAAGGCGAAGTGAAAGAAAAAAAGCAATATTCTATGTCTTCCAGCGCAAAAACCCTGAGGCAAAAGCTCAAACTCTTTTTACATTAGTTTATTTCATATTATTTTGTATTCTATATTTATTAATGTATGTCTTGTAATGCACATATTTGGCCAGAAACTTGGTATATCTTGTAATGCATGGTAGTACTTTTTGGAATCTTGGAATTTCGAGGAAGACACTTTTACCACCCCCACCCTGTGTACGGCACTGTCTGTATTGAATTTTCCCCTTTATACAATTTTTTACTTTAAATTTTTACATTGAATTGGGGAGCATCTGCCCCCACTGGGTCCCTTTGCGCCCGCCTATAGCTCTTGCCGTTTCGTGTATTAATTTTTACTGTTGGTAACTCTTAATATAAATGTCTTGAAGTAGATAAATTAGTGAAAATAATTTAATTTTGATCTGGAAAAATTAGGCTAGTTCACGGAAACTGTCTTCGTTCTGTTTTATTTTATCCGCCTTTGATTCGCCATCTCTCTCTCTCTGTGTGTGGTGGAGTGTGTATTGGTGTGTGTGGAGGGAGGTTGTTAGATGTTTGTTTCGTTGGAAAGTTATGAGTTGGGGACTGTTTATTTAATTGTTGTGAAACTTTTTCCTTTCCTTACATTGTTTTTTACAATACAGAAGTGGGGGTATTTTTAACAAACGGGTGGCGTTCCTTTCCAGCCCGGGCGGTTTCAGAGCGGCACATATCTTGTAGTTATTGTGATTTGTAGAGTTAACAATGAACAAATGTATTAACTTATTATTAATAAGATTTCTTAGTTTGCTCTACAATTACATATTGGTTCCAACAATTTTTTTATTCCTCTTATGAATTCTACCTTGTCAAACAAGGGAATAATGTATAATTTTGTTTCTTTCGGAGCCAAATGTTCACTTAAATGTAAATAAAGAGGAATGTAAGATACATGGTATTTTTTATTTATTTTTGTATTTACACTTTATTAATAATTAACAAATTATTGTATCTTTGATATACAGTAAACTCCAGATTCAACAATAGATGCCAACTATCTCAGTGTTGAATGAGGAACATACAGGAAAATAGATATTGAACGTTGTTCGACCTCTGTGAATCTCCCCCTTCCCCAAGGAGGCACAAAGAACAAAATGAAGTGCTGTCGTTCATGCTTTGTTTGTGCTGTAGAGTGTATCGTTAGAAGCCAGCTCAATGCTTCTCAAAACTGTGCAAAACTCATTTTTTTTATGTTGGGAAGGACAAGCTTCAAAGCTTAAATTCACTGAAATTATAAATTTCGAAACGCAATTCATGTCAATCATTTGTGCTGAAAATTCCAACAAAATTTTCCGTTTGTGTTCAAATCGTAACACAATCACTCAATTGTGGGACCATCTTCACGCTTAAATTCTCCGAAAATATTAATTTCGAAACTCAATGTCAAACGTTTTTTTTTGTCTGCTATAAAATATTTAGTTTGTGCTCAATTCATAGCAAAATTATGCAACACTTAATTGGGGACACGGGGAGGCGTCTTCACTCTCAAATTTCCTGAGAATATAAATTTCGAAACTCCTTCAATCCTTCAATTCATGTCAATCCTTCGTGTTTTGCTTGTATTGGATACTTCCTTTCATTTGGTCCGTTTCTCGAGCTCTTAGGCCAATTACCTGAAAGCAAAAATTGACTGGGTATCATCATACCAAATAGTTTTTTTATTTTAATAGTAATATATTTTTGTTAGTAACAAGGACAAGAAAAAGGACAAGGTCCAGGAGGTGTAGGGACACGCAAACACGAACATAACAAAACAAAACAAAAATAACAAAAGACTTGACTATATGTTTCCTATACTAACCTTTCACTATAAAAGCCTTTTCCAAGATAACTAATTAGTAGAGACAATAGAATTTCGCAAATTCGCGAAAATTTTAAACACTCAAGAAATCGTTTGGAGTTGATAGATGGCTGTTAACGCTTTGTGAAGATGTAATTTTTAACTCACAAAATACTTGCAAAAAAAATATTGCCATTTTTCTTCCATCCACAAATTCTGAGCCTTACTTGCGAAATTATATTATTTTTATTGATTCATTCACGAAATGATGCCTAAACAATCAAGGGAAATATAATTCGTCTTCAAAAACCTACCTATAATCGGATTGACGTAGCACAGAGAATGTTAGAGTTATCCCCCATTAATAGCAGCAATTTTGCGAACATAGTTTGCCATCTAGCGGCAAAAAACGAACTACATTATCACAAGGCCATTTGTGTTTGACGGTATTCGCAGTGAAAATCTTTGTGGAAACAAGTCGAACACATGAGATAACGCGTCACCGCAAATCTCGCTATAGAAAAGAGCAAAGCAAATTTTGAAATGCAGCTTGTGAGATACTATTTCAAAGTTTTCCTGTGTGCTGCTCAACAATCGAACAAAACTGATCATGGCAAATTTTGAACTGTGTTTATCATATGCCTATGAAAATTGAGCTGCATGATTAAGAAACAATTTCCTTCATAGTTGTATGAGTGTTTATTAAAATGTTTAGTCTTGCTTTTGCAAATATGTAAGAAGTATGTAAAAGACATGCATGTTTTTAGGTTCTTAGCACCATGCATTAGTACAAGGTTTATGTCTAAAGTTTTAGATCGACATTCAATACAATTATTTATTTTTAGATATTGAAGAAATGTGCTCTTGTACTCACGAAATTTTTCCTTCTACTCACGATTGTTTAACATTTTAATCACGAAATGATCCACGAAATTTAAACATCTTTATTCACGAAATTCTACTGTCTCTACTAATTAACTGTAGTGTACTAACATGTTTTAATACTCTATAGATACTAACACGGGTGAATTTTCACCCACATAATTTTTTGGTGCATAATTTTGAAAATAGTTAAGATTTGCAATATGTGACGAATCTGTAAGATAATATAGTTCTTATGACATATTTTTATCGTAAAAAGTAAATTTTGCATGAAATGTTTTCTTGACAAAATAATTTTTTTTGTTTTGATGCGTTCCAATGTCAATTTTTTCAAAAACAAAAACAAAAAAACCTCTAAATAAATACTTTAATACAAAATTGCATACAATACTATTGAAAACATAATAAAGATTCTATATAAAAGTTTTGACTTAGTAAGTGTGCAATAATATTTAAAAATTATATGTGAGATGTGAGAGCTCGTAAAAAGTAAATTTTGCATTAAATGTTTTGTTGGCAAAATAAGATTTTTTCTTTTGATGCGGTCCAATGTCATTTTTTTTAATTCTAAATAAATACTTTACTACAAAATCGCATACCATACTATTGCAAATATTTGGAAAAGTATTACTCATAATATTTGAAATAACTAAAAATCCAATATTTTTTGCATTCCTCTTTCTCAAAGACAGATTTTACAGGTAGTTTCACGGTGGTTACCACAGACAAACTTGGAGCACTTAACACACGGGACACCAAACTTCTTATCTAGCTTAGATGGACACATGTGAAATCTCCCTTGCCGTGCAGTGTTTGGAGGTAGTTGACGAACCGGTTCTCTATCCTCATTCTGGGTTGGTTCTTCATCCTGACTCTCCATGACTTCTTCAATTTTCATACGAAGATATTGGGGCAGATTCTTTATTTGTAAACGTCTTGTGAGATGAGGCTTTACAAGCGACTGGCCAAGTCTGTATAGAAACCCGATCCTGTTACAACTTTTTCTTCCATGAGCAGCAGCAATGAATCGATAAATTATGTAAGCATTGATACCACTCGCATTCAACATGCCATAAAATATGGCAAGTGGCCATCTTCTAGTTTTTCTGCTGCAAGAATAGTTCTTACATAATTTGTCAAACACATCAACCCCTCCTTTGGTCGTATTGTAGTACTCAATAACGCCTGGCTTTTTGGACTCTTCAGAAATTGTGAATTCATCATGCATTGTTGATGCGACTAACACTATCTTGCCTTGTTTCGGACTGAAAGACACAAGTAGCAAATTATCGTGGGTGTCATATACAAAAATACTTGTTTCACTTTGTCGGTTTTTGATTACTAACAATTCCTCAGGAATATCAAATTTGTTCCGCCGTACTGTGCCAACCATTGTCAAATTGTGTTTATTGTTCATTTTCTTCATTAACGGAAATGACGTAAACCAATTATCTACAGTGATATAGCAATTAGATTTAAAAATCGGTTTTGAGAGCTCCTCAACAAAAAATCACCCAAACGTTTATTACCATTAGTAGTAGCTATTCCTACATATGGAATACCATTCACTAGGCAAAATGAATTAGCATCACACATCAAGACTAACTTCAAACCATATTTGTCTGGTTTATTCGGGATGTACATACGAAATGGACAATTCCTTGGAATCCCAACAGTTGCTTATCAATTGTAAGTTCTGCTGACGGTTTGTAATTTGCAATGCAGTGAGAGATGAATTTTTCCCACAGCCACCGAATGTGAGTAAATGGATCATGAATGTTTCTTTCCTCTCTGGTGTCCTTGTCGTCGAACCGTAAACAGTTTGTAAGGAAAAGAAATCTATCATGTGTAAAAACAGCAGGGTAAACATGACTACCTAAGGTACCCCAAAGAAATTTTATTGGCATTCTGTTGTCTTTCTTGGCTTCTGATATAAAGAGAAGACCAATAAAGGCTTTCAGTTCTATAATATCGGTATCACATATCCACTTCTGTTCTTGCGTGTAATTCTGCCTTTGTCTGGCTATTTCCTCATTAGTGAATTCTACTACTTTTGCAAACATTTCATCATCAAAGAATAGTAACCATGACTCCTCTTCAGTTTTCGCTGGCCTAGCATTTATAGCGGGACCTGTAATAGAGCGAATAATATCTCTTGCTGGTGTTTTCCTTCTGATTGGCCGGGTAGTGCTCCATTTCTGTTCACTATTTCTACCCTGACCTTTGACAAATGCTTTCTTCAACTCAAGAATATTAGGAGATTTAGTTTTCCAAATATCAGAGCCTACATTTTTCTTATTTCTACTACACCTTGCAGATGACGATTGCACAGACGAATCACTTGGTGTCACAATATTATTGCTAGTTTGAGTGTTTGATGCAGCTTGCTTTGTTGAGATCATTCTCTTCCTCTTCTTACGAACAGGCACACCACGTATTACATCATCAGACTCGTCTGTAGAACTTGACAGACGTAAATCTGGATCTTGGATGGAATCATCATCGGATATAACATCATCTAATCCATCAAAACTATCTTCTTCCAGGTCAACAGTTTCAGCATTATCAAATTCAGTATCATCAATTTCATCATTGTCTTGATCTTTATCACAAATTAAAGCATTACTTACTTCATTGTCGCTGTGTACATGTTCAACTTCATCAGTTAACTCATCATTTATCGCTTTAACTATTTCTTCTTCGGTAAGCCAAGGACGCCGGGACATTCTTTCAACGACAATTCACTTAACGCACTAGTCAAATAATCATATTTAGAAGTTCCGTTAATACTAATACGGGTGAATTTTCACCCAGATCGCTTATGCACAGAGTAGCAGGTGCATACAACGCTGTCGGTGCGCATGTCAACACAAATCACACTAAACCAGGGGAGCATATCTGGAAGTTCAGACACCTGCGACGCTTACGCCATCTACTGACAACGATTTGAAATTTTCCATGGGTGAATTTTCACCCATGTTAGTACACTACGGTTAATTAGGTTATATTTTAGTGTTGTGTGAGTGAATTTAGCTATAATGACTATTATTTAAATATTATTTAAGTGAACACAGCTTTCTATTCATTTATAATCTTACTGTAGGAAGGAACTGTATTGAAACTGTATGTGTATTAGATACTGTAAGAAAATGTTCCGTTTGTGCTCAAATTGCCGCAAAATATGCGATATTAATATTCTTTGAAAGAGTTTCATGCTCAAATTTGCAGAACATCTAAACTTGTCAATAACTTGTAATTCTTTCTTCCGAATTGTACCGTAAAATTTTCCTGAACTCAATTCCTTACAAAACTATGCTCCACTCAATTTCTTTGGAATTCAAGCTTGCGCCCCAAATTTCTTAAAATATCAGTTTTGAAATTTAATTGGAGCTAATAGTTTGTGCTTCATCTGTGTTGGATTTCGATAAATAAATTTCTGGTGTTCATTTCGTAGGAGAAATATATTAAACTTTTCTAAGGGTCGGTTTCAATTTTAAATTTACAAAAATGGAAACGAAATTATGGTCAATCATTTGTATTTCGTTTGTGCCGGATTGTGCAATATAAATTTCTTTTGTGCTCAATTCGTAGCTAAAATATACGACATTCCACATCTTTACGAGACCAGCTTCACTCTGAAATTCGCAGAAAATATTAATTCCAATCGTTATATTACTACGACGAATTGAACACAAACGAAACTACCTAAGCCACAATCCAGCACAAACACTATTTGCGGTTAGAATTTAATATTTTCTCCGAATTAGAGCGTACTGTTACTCTTTACCAAAGTGTCAGAAGAAATTCAGTGTCTAGGTCTTTTACAACGAGTTGAGAAGAAACGGAACTTTTAGTGGCACAAACTAAGCACAAAAGATTGACATGAATTGCGTTTCGAATAATTTTGAGTCAATCTGAGAGTGGTGAAGCGTTCCCCACGCAGCCCCGAATTGAGTGTCGCATATCTTTGCGACGAATGCAGCACAAATAAATAATTTTACAGCGCAATCTGGCACAAACGGTTGACACCACTTAAATTTGAAAATCAATGTTTTTTTGAGATTTTGAGCGTGAAGCTTGCCCCGAAAAGAAATTTAATGTAACATATTTTTCCAACGAATTGAGCACAAACAACAGTTTCTACAGCACAATCCGCTACAAAAGAAGCACAAAATGATCGGCAAATTTTGTTTCGAATGTTCATATATTCGGCGAATTTGAGAGACGCTGCTCTCCACCCAAACTGAGTGTCACTTAATTTTGCGATGAGTCGAACAGCAACAAAACTTTGTACGAAACATTCCGATACAAACGGAGAATTGCACTACATTTGGTCTTTTGTGCATTCCTTAGGGGGAGGGAGGACTCAAAGAAGTTGAGTTTAATACATTTGTGACTTTAAAATAGAAAACGAAATATTCATGCAAATAAATATTTATGTAAATTTAAGTCATTAATTACAACTAAGTATTATGAATTCGCTTACTATAGAAAAGAGTAAAACTATTTTCGGAAGACAACGATAAATGTTTTCCATTTCTTAAAAGAAAATTCCGAGTACTTCACTTATACGCTACAGAACTTGGAAAGATTTTCAATAATCCTACCCACAAAAAAGACAACAAACTGTTAAAATTGGTTAAACTATGAGTAACTTCATGCATGCTAAATTAGGAGTACCTCAGGGAACAGTATTAGGCCCCCATTTCATTTCTTATATACATAAAAGATTTATTTAATGTGCAAGTAAGAGGACACATACAATCGTTTGTTGATGATACTACCTTAACTATAACTGGGAAACATGGCCAGAAACATTTGAAATGGCAAAAACTGAACTAAAAAATAACTTCTTAGTTAAATGCTCATTCATTCTAAATACATGTAAAACCAAATATATAACTTTCTCGTATACACTTGTTGGACAACCTATGAATAAAGAATTAATACTTCATAATAGTGATGTGAATGCAAATTGTCTTTGTATACCTCTCATTACAGAAGAAAGTATTTATTATTTAGGAGTTTTAATTGATAATAATCTAAAATGGAATTTATACATATTGCACATGCGGAATACATTAAGAAAAACATAGATTTGTTCTTCTTAGAGAAATTCTTTGTAACAAATCATTACGTATGGTGTACTTTGCTTTTACACAGAGTTTATTAGAAATATGTATACTAAGTTGGGTGCAACATAGACCTCTCACATAAATCCTCTTGTAACTCAACAAAGCAACATTTTGAGACTATGTTTGAATATAAAATTTGATTGTGATGTTAAAAACTTGTACAACGATTTTGTTGTATTGCCAATCATTAGATTATATTTAAAAAATGTATTGATGCATATTAGAACAAAAGAAACAAAACTGAAAAAAGTTTTATCATGAGTATGAAACCAGAAGTGTTACAAATGAGAATATTGAAATAATCAGAACTAACGTAACATCAACACACCACCAAACTTACTATCTTGTACCAAAAATTTGCAGTAAAACACCTTTACACATTAGAAAGGAAAAACAAATTTGTCGGTCTAAAAATTTGTTATGTGTTGGTTACAAAGTATAAATGGCATAGATGTAGAAGCAATATTAAGTAAATTATTTGTTTTGTGTGTGGGTAACCAGACAACACCAAACCAAAGATAATTTGAGAATAAGATACGCACAAGTAGAGGCCTCTGTGACTCAAAATGTTATGTAAACTTGTCATGTACGAAGTTAACTAAATTTCAATTTCAAAATTATCACTAAAAACTCAAGTGATAATATGGCATAGGAGCGAAATCTGAACTCTGAATTTGATTGTCGGGTTCCAAATTTCCTTAAATTTCACCCCGAGTTGAATTTTGGCTATAACTTTAGTTTGGCTAGGGTGCAAAACTTTTTATTGGTGGTGCAAAAACATGCAAAACTCAAGTGATAATATAGCATAGGTCCGAATTTTTAACTCTGAATTTGAATATCGGGTTCCAGCTTTGTTTAAATTGCACCCTGGACTGAATGTTGGCTATAATTTTAGTTTATCTCGGGTTCAAATCTTTTTATTGTAGGATCAAAAATGTGCAAAACTCAAGTGATAATATGGCATAGGTGCGAACTCTGAACTCGATGGTCGGGTTCCAGCGTGAAGTTTGAACCCGAGTTGAATTTTGGGTAAAACTGTAATTTGAGTAGGGTGCAAAACTTTTTATTGGTGGTGCAAAAAAGCGCAAAACTTCCGATAATTTTCTTTCGGATTCCAACTTCACAGATTCCAACTCACTGAAAAATATTTGTAGTTTTTCTTTACTTGTGTTTTAATGTAAATATTTACTTAAGATTAACTGTATTTTGAAAAGTTACAACTGCATTGTGTAATGACCAAGTGTCTGTGTTTATATCAGTGTCCTTATTTCACACAACAGAGCGAAAAAATATATAAGTTTCGTAATAAGAAATAGCAGAGGAAATTTATTAGCGTTTTCTAGGAAAATATAAATAATCCATTCTGTTCCATTTAGGGTTGCCAACCGTCTGGTATTTTACCGGACGCGTCGGGTTTTGACCTCCTTGTACGGTGTGACCTCAAAACCGGACGTTAAATGTCCGGTAATATTTCCTCTTACTAGTCCTATCCTCTGTTCTATTCATATTATTTTTTAATTCGGTGGAAAGTAAATTTAGTTGAATCTGGATTCTAAAATGAACCGCATTTGGCAACTGGCTGATCACGGCCCTAGCGCAATTCCATTCCGCAACGAATTTGTTGTTCCGTCGCAGTGATGTTATCGTTTACAAGATGGCAGTGAGGCCAATTTGGCCTATTTTTGGCTAAATCTAGCATATTTGGAGAGGGATTTAGCCATACAAATATACGAAATGCTTATAGCTTTAAATATAGTTTATTTTATTTTTGGCATTTTTTTATTAACCGTTAAATGATTTCTAAAAATACTTTTTTCTTTGAAAATAAGGTGTAAACTTGAAAAATAAGCCTATCCGTCATTATATACAACCGTATTAATTGATTTCTCAAGACACAGGATGTTTTATTACGCAACAAACCCTTGTTTTTTATTCTTTTTCTCTCTCACCACCCCACAGATTAAGAGCTACTCATCAATACTTGTCAAATGAGATAATAATTTGGTTAGAGGGAAGCAAACTGGGCCCCAATTTTTTTTGCTTGATTCTTGTAGTGTGTGACGAGACAAACACGACGGTACCAAAATTTTGGAAACTACACCGGGGAACATGAGTAATTTGAGTAATTTTGTAGTTCAAGTGGAGAAATCGAGGAGAGGGAGCAGACCGGGCCCCAATTTTTTGCTTGTTTCTTGTAGTGTGTGACGAGACAAACACGACGGTACCAAAATTTTGAAAATTGCATCGAGGGAACATGAGTAATTTGGGTAATAATATTGCAGTGGAAGTTCAGAAATCGAGGAGAAGGAGCAGACCTAGCATCAACTTCTTTGCTTGATTCTTGTAGTGTGTGACGAGACAAACACGACGGTACCAAAATTTTGAAAATTGCATCGGGGGAACATGAGTAATTTGGGTAATAATATTGCAGTGGAAGTTCAGAAATCGAGGAGAAGGAGCAGACCGGGCATCAACTTTTTTTGCTTGATTCTTGTAGTGTGTGACGAGACAAACACGACGGTACCAAAATGTTCGAAATTGCACCGGGGAAACATGGGTAATTTTACAGTGGAATTTCAAAAATCGAGGAGAGGGAGCAGACCAGGCACCATTTTTTTTGCTTGTTTCTTGTAGTGTGTGACGGGACAAAGACGACGGTACCAAAATTTTGGAAATTGCACCGGGGGAACATGGGTAATTCCGCTCCCGTAACTGCCCCATTTGCTACTTTTTAATAATTTTAATTTCACATTTCATTGCAAGATTCTTAAGCAGCAAGAATGAGACTATATATCTTGGAAGTTTCTAATCAATTTTAATAATTCTTCGGTTCTTCAAGCCATGGAGAGTAGAGGAGAGTGAAGCTGATAAGACTTACTTTTCAAGTATATGTTGTACATGCCATAATTATATTGCCAAAATTATATTTGCTTTTCTGGTTTAAAGTACGATGTATTATTGATGGTAGACTACAAAAATTACATGTGCCAACTCAACCAAAACTGGAATAGGTAAGTTTAATAAATGCTTCAAAAGTAATTAAAGTTATTAAATTCGAACTCCGAATCGCTCAGTTTTATGTGAAGTAATCACTTTTCCGCCAGCCCCCCTGTGGGGGGTTGTTTACCCCCCAAAGTCTCGACAAACCCCCCAACCTTGACGGGGGGTGCTGTAAAAATCGATAGAAACCGTACAAAACCTTTCACTTACACCCTCCCAATTTTGACTTTACAGTTAGACCCCTCAAACAGAAAATTCTAGCGGAAACTCAGATTGTTAACATTTTTGACGAGCGATGATGTCACAATCTTAAGAGGATACGTACTCCTGGAGGGTGTCCGGTATTTCCATTTTCAAAAGTTGGCAACCCTAATTCCATTCTAAGATTCCAATATCTTGTTCTAGTGTGTAGTCTGAAGAATTAGGTGGTATACTTCTGACACTGTTACATTTTCGTTTCTTTTTGTTATTAAAATACGGTATGTCAGCCTTGTCAGAAAGCTGTTTTTTTTATTCCAATATGTAACATATTTTTAAAAAATGATTATGATGTGAGGTATTAAAAACAGCTCCTAAAAAGTTCTTGTAGATACCAACTTTAGTACAAACACCCCTCATGATTTTCACTGCGCCTGTTCACACAAATAGACTTGCTATATGATCTATCTACTAATAAGGTACAAAAATATTTTACTACTTTTCTCGTATTAAGTATAGTCACGTAATTGTTTGTTTACTTGCATCACAGCTAAAAGTTAAAGTGATACTTTCTGTTTTCTTCATAGGGATGAGTCACAGTGTTGGGTCCTTATCGAGGGAGAATTACAAGGCGGAAAAGGATGCAATTGCCATACAACAAGTTAGGAAGTCAGGTGCCATTCCTATAGTGGTTACAAATACTCCGGAGCTATGTCTATGCTGGGAAACAACAAATCTTGTCACTGGACGCACGAATAATCCTTATGACTTAAGGTACACACCAGGTGGATCTTCTGGCGGAGAGGTAAGATAAAGAGCATGTTATGTGTTGTAGTCAAGATATTTACGAACTGTGGTTTTTCTGTAAGTGCGAGAGTGTAGAAGCTGATAATAGTACAGTCTAAAAGAGGTCGGTTCTGACAATCTGGGTTAATATTGGACACAAAAGATTCTTTTATTTTCTTTATCTAAAAGAACTAACCCCATCTTTTATTTTCATTAGCATCACTAGAAAACATTTCTAGGGGGCCAGACCCTTCCAATGGGAAATTTGGAAATCCGCGATATAAGGTCACCCCTAATTTAATATTTTGTGCTTCTTTTACCATTTTCTAGGGCAGCAAAAAGGTATATTATCCTGATAAATAGTATTCATCTTACGATTAACAGCTGTCCTTCGCCGGCAGTTCTTTCCTTTGCGTACTGTAACTTTGGAATTGATTGTAATATTTTCGCACCTACTTATCAGAAAACATTCTTGAATTAACCCTAGAAACATGATGTACATCTCTTCTTGACACATTTCCTAGAAAATTAATACGGGGCTGAGATGGACCGTCCCCTGATGTACTTCCTTTTTCATCTAGTTCTTACATCTGAATTTCACTTAGGCCAACCGCCACCGTTGATGAAACTGATGCCGATATAGAACTTTGGGTAGGATGAATAAAATGAAGGAAATTAATTTGCCTGAAAATTGTGAAGTAAATGTTTGGAAGTGAATTATTAAAACCTGAAGAAAAAGCTCGTGCTCAATTGCGCGTGAAACATTTGCTTCTATTCGCAAGTCTCCACTCGGACAGAGTTATGAATGAAGCGAAGTTAATGTTTCCGAAAAGAAACAAATGCCTAAGAAATGTGAAGTATGGTCTTAAGTAGCCTCCTGTCTGTGGAAGATGGCTCAAATTGAAGTTAAGGTGAATTCATACCTAAAAAATAAGCTAAAACATATTAATAGTAAAATGTTAATAACGAATGTTATAAACATTCTGCAGTGGTATTTACGAAAATGTTGACAACAAATTGTTAACAGTGTGTTTTCGATAAAAACGTTTGTAACATGTTATAAGATAATTTTAAAAATTGAACATATACATGAACAACTTAGGAAAATACAAATTTCTTATGTTTATAATATAAAATAAACCGAACATATACAGAGGTTTTAGTTCGATTTCTTCTGGCCGGAATATCTAGATTCTTTATATTTTCTAATCAAACCATCACTGTATTTATCACAAAAACAAAGAATTTATTCGTAAATAGGTTGGCTCGTATGACAATCTTTGTGCTGTCTTCACAACAACGACTAACCGAAACCTCCTGACCCTACGCTTTCTCTTTTTTATGAGCAGAGCAAGAAGGAGTTCTTCACTACTCGACACCATCTTTATTACTACTTTTCTTCTGTTTTCACACGCTTGATCAACTGGTGGCGCGACTAGTTGCAAGCGCATGAAACCAGCCCGTCGACCACTCACGCAACTAGTTGCACGACTAGTCGCACGACTAGTCACACGACTAGTTGCATACGGCTAATAGTCTAAGAACTTCAGTTCATTTTTGTCTTCCACCCATCCATGGCTAAGGCAGGGTGTGAAGGGTTAGTCGCAAATGTTACTAACATATTTAAAGATTATCTTAAAAATTTGTGAGAAACATAGCCAGTAACACATGTTATTATCAATGTTACCACCGGTGAAAATTCACTCCTTTGGCACGTAAAACGATAGAAAGAAGGCCTATCAGAGAAAGGAAGATATTATAGGCGTTTATATCAGTTCTCGGAAGAAAATGTGGAATGGATCATAACTATCTTTGGAGCAAATTAAGAATCACGAGGCGGGGCTCTAACGTCTAAACAATGAATGCCAATTTTTCTCCGTTATGTGGCAGATCTAGGCTATCACAGAGGTATATGGTACCTGAAGAGTCTGGAGTTCATCATTGCGCGATGAGTAAAACAGTAACATATATTTCGGAGCAAATCAGTGGGTGAACTGCTGGGGTGATATTTCCATTTCCTGCTCATGAAATATTAGAAGTAAAAGCTGAATGGCACATGTTATATACTTTTGCTTGCTGCATGGCGCACAGTGATTCCGATCACAAATCTAGCGGGTCAAAATTAAGAACAGGAACGCAGTGCAATATGTTGTCCGTCGACGTGCATGCCCGTCGACATATACCACCGTGGGAGACAGGGCAGTGATTTGTGATTTGATGTTGTCGATTTCTCTTGTTATTAACTCCCCAATCTCCTTATGCAAAGTCACTTTGATGGATCGACAGAATTTTGTCGACGAAGGCAAGGGATTCTGCCATAATATTAGTTTCGTCTCTGGACTGGAACTACTCCCAACAGCAGAAGCTGCAGTCATCTGCAGTGGTACCAGGGATACAAGAAATACATTCGAGTCATCAATATCCTGATGCGTAGCCGCACTGAATTGCTTTTACTGACTTTGCCCAGAAGCACCATCACAGCCCCATTTCACTACCAGAGTAACACTTGAAAGTGTATCTAAGCTTACACGTACGTGCTGAAACACCTGCTGTTGCACTGACACTAAACGATTTACAGCATGATCAAGCAGCTACTGTAGGTACTCGGTGATCGTAATATTCTCTGGATAGCAACGCTTTTTTGCCTCAAGAAGCATATGATAATTGGGGAATATATCAGCATTATGAGCGATACTTATTTGACGCATAGAGATGTACTGGTCTTTTGTAAAAAAAATATCCACCTATAACGCTAATGTCACATGTCATTTTAATTGGTGCTTTGTTTGTTGGAGACCGATACGCCTTTTCATTTTCGTGGCTCTCTCTGGGGAACAACTTGATACTTGCTTCACTATTTGTGCAGCATCACGCCTACCTGTTGAGCGTAGACTCATTTCCGCGGCAAGAACAATCTGACCAACTGTATGTGTTTCCACCAAATGTTTCACTTTTCGTTTTCTACATTTCTCTGTACTCTCATCGAACACTTTTCGTGGCCGACCTCGTATGTTTTGTTGCCCTTCCATACTTTCTGGTTCCACAAACGTCATTTGCACATTCAGCCACTTACTGTTTTGTCGCAGAAATTCTTTCCGTACATAATGACACTTTCCTTTCAGTTTCTTACGAAACTCAGAACTTTTCTTCTGCACTTGCAAACAAATATGGTCCTCACACGTTTGCATACCATACTTAATCAGTATATACTCACACACACGGACTAATCTCTTTGATGGGTCCTCTTCCCTCCGCCACACATCGAACAACTCTCGTCTTGGAATTCCGTCCGCCATCACTAACTTATTAATATAAACCGAAGTTGGTTATAGTTGGTTACAAAATTCTTTTCCTTCTGTACCCAAAGGGACCAAAGATGGATCCTTCTGTACCACTGAATATCATTAGACCGTGATCTTGTACGGCCTTTGCTTTTGCCGGGCTGCAACTTTACTGCGATCGTCACCAATTTGCACTTATCACGTCTCTTGCGATGAACTCACATATACACTAAACAACCCAATGCACACGTTTACAAACGTTCACGGTACGACGACGATGTCTGTAGTATCATTTGGCAAAGACCCAATTCGACTCGTGAGTGTCTTACGTGTTCACGGATTATGTTTAGCGAGCACCTGCTCAGCGATTATCACGCGCTCCGAATGACTGTGATCAACACTTGACTTCTCAATGCTCTCACGAGCACCCACGTGTTTGTTTCGGGAACTATATTGTGGGTCGCAGCTACACACCTCTGCAGGATTAAACCAAGACAGTATTTCTGTGGTTTGGTTAATCATGTATTTCCACTTATTGTCCCGCTAGATGTGTGATCCGAACCACTGTGTGGCGTATGGATTATGCACAGGCAGAAGCTTGTGCTCCGCGATGACGAGTACCGTATATCAATCGAAAAGGATTTCCAAGCACGAATGTGCAAGCAACATGTAACGCAATCGAAATATTTACAAGTGTTGAAGCTGGTTGACCTGGCTCTGTCCCTGGTAACTGCATATGAAAGAATCACACCCCTTCGGGACAAAATACCTCGTTTTTGTAATTGTATACCTACAGCCGGTGAAGGATATGGGATTGAGTTTTGGCTCATGATGCTTGATGCAACAGAAAATAACAACTGGATTTACAATCGAGTTCTGACAAGGGACGACAACCAGAAGTGAAACATTTACTTCTGTTACTTGAAGCAAAAGCTAGAGGATCTTCATACCAATTGAAGCACATGCTTCGAACTTTCTTCATGATGTTTTATTCAGCCTATCCCTTGTGCTATAATACGTCTTGCAGTAACACTGTTGTTAATTTTCTCATCGGGACGAGAAATTTTAGTTTTGAAAATTATATTATATTCTTAAACTTGTTTACACTATAAAACGTTATAGTCGAATTAACGATATTATCATAAACTTGACGATAAAGTGTGGCTATTTTGGAACCAATACTTTTTATGACTGCATTTACAAAACATGTATTGTTAAGCATTTTTTTTGTTAATTTTACAATATTTTTTGTTTGTTCTCAACCACTTACCATACGCTAATTAACAATACTTTATTGTTAACCACCCGTCAGTATTGTTGAATTTACAGTAAATCAACCCGAAATGTAGTCGCTTCATCTATTGGTATTGTACGTACGTTTTACAACATTTTGTAGTGCTAATACTAAATCAATAAAAAATCCACGCTGGAAGACTGAAGTCCCCGTTTCGTGGGTGTGCTTGAACTAGAATGTTCAGCTGTTAAAAGAGTAAAGTGTTGTTCTTTTTTTTTTCACGTTGTGCCAGTCACCTGTTTGACAAGCCTCCGCCCAAGGGTTACGCCTTCGTTTCAGGGAAGAGTTTATGGGAATTAGGGATTTTTGGGGAGGGAATAGTTGGTCTAAGGGTGGAAAAATATCTTTATTAATCTTTTAATTCAATATATCTATAATCAGGACGTTACAAACATTGCTTTTAACCATATTGTTAGGGTAATCAGTTGATGATATGATGAAGAATGTAAATGAAGTGCGATACACATCATAACACATTGGTTACAATGGGACGAATGAAGGTTTCTTCTTGATCTAGGGGAGACTCTAGATCGTGATGAAAGACAGGTGAGTCCAACATTTGCCATTGATGTCCACTATGCAAAATTGAGCGTGAAAAGTGAAGGTGATGTGAATGATTATGATTTATGGATTTAGGTGGCGGTGGGTGCTACAGAAAAGAAAACATAAGGACCTGAAAATGTTGCATGGACTTCGAGATTAAATGTCTTTAGCTGCGAGGTGGATTTTGTGGATAATGGCTGCTCGGGTGAATGGAAAGAGGTTGGAGAATGTAATGACCATGAACTGTATACTCTGTTCAACTGTGGGAGGTGGTAGTTCTTGATGCTGTTGTTCAACTGCTGGATCAGATTCTGGTAAGCGTGGAGGAGCAACAGGCAAATTGTTTTCTGATGTAGGTTCAGGCTTTCCTTTACATTTATGTAAGTTGGATGCTGTTGCTGACATTGATGACATTTCGGTGGATTTTGGAGATTTATGCAGTTTTGTGTTGGATGATTTTATGAACATTATACATAGCTTGGAGGCTCTATACATTCACCAGCTATGTGATCGCCATAGGTTTGGCTGCGTTCGCATCTAAGTGATATAGGTGGCTGTGAGGGAGAAGGTTCTACCCTATGGCGTCTTTTGTAAATATATGTTCCGTATCTTAACAGGTGATCGATCATTGCCTGGTGAGATGTGAGGACTCTTACTAAATAACTTGGAATGGCTTGTGATGTAATGATGCGTAAGCATTTATGAATGGTATCACCTTTAAGACGTAATTCTGCTTCTACTTCATCTGGAGTGGTGTCTGGTGGAACGCCTTTGATGACTACGGATAACATAGGTTTCCGTTTTGGCGGTTGCTTGATGCGAGGTTCATTGAGAGGTGGAATATGAGCGTTCTTGCCAAAGATCTCAAAACTTTACCTATTGCGAATTGTTTTTGTGAAGTCTCTATCCGGTGATTTTATGATTATGCTATTCCTTGTAGGAGTAATTTCATTGATGGTATCACTATGAACATATTTTATAAGTTGTAGAAGTAATTTTGGTGCCTGGTACTTGGTGTCAAAGTTTGTGAGCAGAAAGGCTTAATTTGGATGATCTGGTGATGCAGCAAGTTGATCGTCAGATGTATGTAGAATTTATGTCCTCAGAGTCCGATCCGGAAGCACTTAACGTGTGAGCCCTTTTCGTGCGAGGTGAAGTAGATGATTGAGAGTGTCTTTGAGGCGGCGATCTGGAGCGATGATTGGATGAAGATAGTTGATCAGAGCTACGTGAGTGTTTCTTGGTTCTGCTTAGTGACGTCATTTTAGGAGTAGCTGTGGAAGTTGTTTTCTGAACAATATATAGCATTTGATGACCTGTTGCGTGTTGTTTAGTTGTTTTTGGCATGTTGAAGAAATCAACAGTGATGTAGAGTGCGTGATGAACAGATGATCAGTCTGTACAACAACTGCAAAATTTATGTCGTACTTACTCGCACCCTCCGACACTGAAGAGGCCGTCGGTCCTATCATGGGCGTATATATACTGGTCTCCCTCGTGCGTCTGCTACACGAAATCCTCGGTTGTACATTAACAAGCCATAGACAGCTAGGCTAGGTTTGATTTCCAAAGTTTTTTTTTTTTTGCTAGCCGCTGCTAGCACCCTGCAGAGAGCTGTACCCTATATTAGGAAAGGGAGGTAGAGAGCAATAGGGAGGTTTATTAATGTGGATGGGCTAAAGGTTTCTTGTTTATTACTTTAATACTTTATTTTCTTCTTTATTATATTATATTTGTGGTCATTATGAGCTTTTGCTCATAATCATACTTTGAGGGAGTATCTTCCATTATTGTAGAGTGAGAGATGAACATGAGGTGCGATACACGTCACAACACTGAAAAAATATAATTAATTAACAGATGCTGGTTTATCTTCTTATCCAGGGGCGACTCTGGATTAGATGGGAGACGAGTGAAGCCCTGTTAGTACACTGATGTCTACTGTGCATAATATGAAGGTGTAAGATAATGAGGGATGTCTTGAACACTAATAGTTGATGCAAGTCCGTAGTCAGGATGGTTTGGTGTAATTTTATTTTGGTAAAGTGTAAAGAGTAGTGAAAGCTGTGTATGTACGTGGATGGATTGTGTGTTGAATGTTTGATGAGAATGGATGATGTCGTGGAAAAGTAAGTGGTTTGTTTCGAGTCGTTTTGTTACGTATTTTGTTCTGAGGGTTTCAAGATGAAGTAATAGATGTGGGAAAGTGATCCGGTCGAATAATTCTTGGGTTGGACTTGGAAGTTTTATGCGGTACGCTATATGTAGAGCGTGGCGTTCGAGAATTTCGAGTTTTTTGTATATGTTATGGTGTGCGGCAATCCAGGCGGTGAAACTATATGTTAAAACTGGACGTAGGAATGCTTTGTATGTGTTGATTATGGTGTGTGGTTTGAGCCCCCAAGTAGTGCCAGTTAGTCTTTTTAGGAGGTTTAAGCGGTTCTTGGCTTTAAGAATAACTTTCTCAAGATGAGGGCGTCATGTGAGTTTATGGTCTAGTATGAGCCCTAAATATGTTACGTATTTGGAATGTTGTATTGGGTTGTGGTTAACTGTTAAAGCGAGTTGGGATGGGTTGCGTTTGACACGGGAGTGGCGTTTGGAGGGGATGAATACGATGGCCTGTGTTTTATGAGAGTTGAGAGTGAGACCCCATTGATTGCACCAAAATGAGAAAATGTGTATTGCTTCGTTCATGGTACGATTTATATGTTGAATGGATTTACTGAGAGCTAGGAAAGCTGTGTCATCAGCATATTGAAAAATGTGTATATTATCAGGTAGAGGAGGGAGATCGGCGACAAACATTAGGTATAATAAAAGGAAAAGGGCGGAGCCTTGCGGGACACCACAATGAAGAAAGACTGGGTATAAAGTGCTGGAGTTTATGGAAATATACGCTATGCGATTTGTAAGAAAGTTAAAAATGAATCTAATATATGCAATTGGGAGGCGGAATAGTTGAAGTTTTGAAAGAAGAGCTCTGTGTCAGACTTTGTCGAAAGCTTTTTCTAGATCAAATAAAACTAAACATGAAGGATGTGAGGTGTTGAAGTGATTGGTGATTGTATTGGTTAGTCGTAAGAGTTGATCATTTATACTGAGTGATGGTCGAAATCCAGTTTGGTGTGAAGGAAGTAGGTTATATTTGTCTAGGTGTGGATGTAAGCGATTTACCAGGATTTTCTCAAGAATTTTACTTAGAGTTGAAGTGAGCTGGATAGGTCTATAAGATGATACTGCATTTGGTGGTTTTTGAGGTTTGGGAAACATGAGGGTTTTGGAAGTTTTCCAGGAGATAGGGAAGTATCCTGTACGCAAGATAAAATTGAATATTGTGGCTAATAGTTGCAGAAAGGATATTGGAGCTTTTTTGATGTGTCTGTATGTATTGCTGTCATTACCAGGAGCAGAGTTACGTTTATGAGCTATGGTATGGGTGATTTCTGCAGGGGTGATTGGTGCAGTGAGGGTGTGCTCAGGAAGGATGTGATTAGGATTTGGTTGTAAGTGAGGTGATTCGATGTTAAGGCGGTCAGCTGGGTGACGTGTGAATGGATTTACGGGTATGGTGGGTGTAAAGATTTCCTGGAGGTAAGCTGCAAAGGCATCTGCTTTTTCTTTGTCCGTGTGGAGCGCTTGGTTATTTTGTAACAGAGGATATGATGTTTTACTGTACTTGCCGGTGAGGGCGTTGAATCGTTTCCAGAATTTTGTTGGATGAGTTTCGTCTGCTAAGTGATTACATGTTTTTACCCACTGTCTCAATTTGAAAGCTTTGACATAATTATGTACGGTTCGTTGCAATTGTCTGTGTAAGCGCAGTGATTCTGGATTGCCGATATGTTTGTAGTCGCGGTACATTTGTCTGGATCGCCTGATTAGTGGTAAGTATTGGGGAGGTAGATTGGGTCGAAATGGGTGTATAGTGCTTGTCGGGATGAATTTATTATTTGCTTGTTGAAAGGTTTCATTTATGGTGTCAAGAGTATCGTATAATTCATCTTCTGTGGTTATTTGAACTTGTAGGTCTAATTTTGTTTCAATGAAGTCTTTATACCTGTCCCAGTTTCCTTTATCGTATCGTGGTATTTGTCTTGGTGTGATGTCAGACATTTAAATTGGTCTCTGTTGTCATTGTAGAGTGAGTTTCACTGGTGCATGATCACTTCATAGAAGATCAAGAACTTCAATAGTGCTACGAGTTACTAAATTAGTGGAAGTGATAACGATGTCGGGTGTGGTGTTTGAGACTGGTCGGGTGTTCTTTGGTAGTTTGTGAATCGTGCCTGTAGTATGATATTCTATGAAGTTGAAGAAGTTCTCTTTTTCCCTATTAGAGTGACTGAATGTTTATGTCTGCCATAATGATGTATGTCCGAAAATTATTGGATATATATGCTATGAAGTCATTTGGTATTGGATGGCAGGGACGTATATAAATGGTTGCTAAGGTAATGTAATTATGGTTGTAGTATAGGGTGATGATTAGGTGTTCAGGAAGATTCGGTATGGTACATGAGGTGAGAATCCAATTGCAGCTCCCCCACTTGCCCTTAAGGTTGGAAGTTTACAATCTTGACGTAGGAGAATGTACCTTGGTAATTTGCAGTTTATTTGAGGTGTGAGATTAGTTTCATTAAGTAAGAAGGCATTGACGTTTTCTTCTAAGAGTAGTTGTTCAAAGAGAGGTTTGTTAGTTGGTAATGATTTGATGTTAAGAAATAAGAATACTAATGCCATTATTAGTCTCTTGTGTTTGATGTTGCTGTGCAATTTAAACTTCTGTTTCAAGTGCATGTGCATTAAAGTGAGCATATGGGCCAGAGTAAGTTGCGTTGAAGTTAACGTGGAATGTGGTGTTTGCTGCATGTTGGATTTGTTGTAAGATGAAATGCCTTTGAAACGGGTGGATATTTTGAAGGGTGACAGTAATTAATGCTAATAGTTGATCTATGTTAACTGGTTGATATACAGAAGTCACGGTGATATTGTCTTTATTGGCTGTTTGCGGAGTTCGAATTGGTACAATAAATTCGGGTTTTGTAGGTTCTGGAGCTGGACGTGCTTTACATTTATAGCTGAAAGTTGGGTGCGCTTCGTTACAGGTGGTACATTTTGGAGGGTTCTGCATGATCTCGTAGGGTGCGGGCCCGAACAATATCCGTATTTGTTTTCGTTAGTGCAGTTTGCTGTATGGTGAACGTTGTAATGTTGGCAACGCTCGTAACGGATCGGTAGTGGGGGTGGAGAGTGAGATGGTTCGACTCGGTATATGCGTTTGTATATGTATGCACCATGATGAAGTAGATCGTATATTGTTTCTTGATTAGTTGTTAGAACACGAACCATGTATGTTGGTCCCCCAGTTTTGTTTTTAATCCGTAAGCATTTGTTTATGGAGTGTCCTTCTTCTTTCAACTCGGTTTCTATTTCGTTATCAGGAACGCTGGGGTTGATGCCTCGAATCACTACAGAGAGTGTTCGTGTTTTGCGAGGTGGTGGAGGCTGTCGTGTTTATTTCTGTTCTAGCCGACTCATAGTAGCGGTTTTTCCGAATATCTCGAAATTATGCTTATTTCGAATTTTGGAAGCAAGATTGGCGTCTGTGGTATGAATTATCATTCCATTTCTTGTCGGGATGATTCTAACGATGATGTTCCGTGACACGTATTTGGTGAGCTGCTGAAGTAGTAGTTTCGGATTTTC
This sequence comes from Lepisma saccharinum, assembly GCA_022664845.1. Classification (NCBI taxonomy): domain Eukaryota; kingdom Metazoa; phylum Arthropoda; class Insecta; order Zygentoma; family Lepismatidae; genus Lepisma; species Lepisma saccharinum. The sequence goes on from JAGDQP010001815.1 coordinate 105,434, forward strand.
ATATTTACTGTCATAATGAGTTAGGATGAAAGAAAATGGTTTCGTAAGTTCCGGGAATTCAGTTCGGTCGTTTATATCCATGTGATATTCGCCGTCCGATTCTGATCCACAGATAGTGTGAGTTTTTTTAAAGGAGGCGACTGACGTCCGGAGCTATTGGTGTGAGGAGATCGTGATCCTGAACGGGTTGCTGTTTCCATTTTCTCTTGTTTTCTGCTGACTAATGTGGAGTATGGTGGTGGTCCTGGAACTGTTTGTGGCAAGTGATGTCCTTGATGGTGTTGTTGTTGATGATCTGACATGTTAGTGCCGGCGAAAGTGAGAAGTACTGTTACTAAGATAATGAGGGCCGTAGCCCCACACATATATACTGTAGATGTAACGATCTATCCTGTCGCTGAACAATGAATGCTAATGATGATCATCAGCCTTTGTGCAATGACTGCAATCTCTATCTAACTTCAGCCCTCCGGCACTGAGAAATGTCGTCAATCCCAGTGTAGCCGTAAGTGTACTTTTCTCTCCTATGCATGTGGTACACAGGGTCCTTGAGTGTACATGAACATTCTACAGCTAGGCTAGGTTAAGTTATGAGATTTGTTCGAATCGCTCTTGTAGTACTGGTGAAATCCCACACTAATATATGCATGAATACATATACATGCGCCATTCTTTCTAAACTCCGTTAATCAATTTCTTTATACATATGTCAGTATTTAAAAATTATAATCCTACGTTTAATTTGGCAAAGTATAGCCCGATTGTATAAAAACAATTAACCTCCAGTGTCTAAGTTCTTCTTTTTTTTAAAGTGCTGCCATCTGTTGACCACAAATATAAACAATATAAACATTTACATAACGTAATATAAACATGAGTAAATATTAATGTTATTATATTGATCTTCGTCATCATCATCATCAAGAGATCAAGGTTGGTGCGTTTGCAGCAACTTAGCATTTTTTATGTTGTTGAGAATATGGCGACCTAATTTTCTTTCTTAATCCCGTAACAAGAAGTATGATCAACATGTACGCATGCGCATGAAATTAATTTTTGAATAAGCTTAAATCAACAATAATTTATGGTTACTTCCACCCTGACAGTAAGTATTGTTAACAATATGGTTAAAAATATCGCAAATTTAACTATACTCAATAATCAACACTTAATCAACTTTTATTGACTTTGCTAAGACATCATATATTATAATTGTGATCACATGTTTCGTTACGACAACAATAATTCTTGAAAAAATTATCAACAATACCGATATTGTCCCTGTTACCCCAGCATTTTTAGAGTGCATCGCGTTCCCTCACCGAAGCATAAAACGAAAGCTTTAAAATATTGAAACTACTTGCTACGACATTCATTCATCTTTGTTTTGATATAGACTTCCCTTCAGAATGCTCTTCCCTCTTTCTTCTCCGATTACAGTTGCCAGAGGTGTACTTCAGTTAAGTCCTCCACCATCTTTAGTCACGGTGTAAAATGCATTTATGGGTTCTAAATCTACGAAAATAGTAAAGGACAACCAAACGTCTCACGCCAGAACCGGGAGCTGCGTATTGTAAATATTTTTATTTATATTATTTATAATTTAAAAATGTCTGCGGACGTCAGTCAGCTCTCTAGGGGAAGGGGTACAAGTCATCTGGGGGTCCTGCCCCCTATGGATCCCTCTAGCTACGCCATTGTTTATTTTATTTTATCTTTCTTCAGTTCTTTATCACATAGTTAAAATCTTATTTTCGATTCTTTGAATCAATCTTCGGGGTTACCCTAGTTTTAATTCTCTCAAATTTGTAATATATTACAGAATATATATGGTGTTGGCTTTATAATGAATAGAGGCCTGAAAACACAGACCACAGAAAATGAAGGAATTTCAGAGGTAATCACACAAGTAGTAACAAATATAAACAAGAGCTATAGTATGAAAATTATGCAGGTATATGCTCCAACAACGTCACATCCAGAAGAGGAAGTCAAAGATCTATACAAGGAGATATAGAATATTTTGAATAGCAGCAAATCGTATTATAAAATTGTGATAGGAGACTTCAACGCGAAAGTAGGAACTAAGCAGCGGAGTGACAGAAAAGTGGGAAACTTTGGATTTGGAAAAAGAAACAAGAGAGAAGAGAACTTATTGGAATGTTCAGGAATTTTCAGAATTTTCAAACCGTTATTTCCAATACATTTTTTTCAAGAAGTCGCTCCAGAAGAAGTGGACTTGGAAATGCCCAAATGGGGCTCAAAACAAATGAGCGTTTTATAGGATAATAAGGAAATTTACCAAGACCTATCTGTTCGGAACAGTTTCAAAATCTTCAGTCATCATAGGATGATGAGATGTAAGTTGAACTCAATAGTAGGCTTGAAAGTAAGAGAAATCCACCAATTTTAGGTTTGGAAAATCTAGCAAAAAGTAGACAGAAATTCGAGATAGAGCTAAGCAACAAATTCAGCGCCTTCGAAGAGTTAGAAGATAAAAATTATATCAATAGCAGAAATGAAATACTGCCTGAGATAATAAAAGACATCAAAACGGAAATAGCAGTCGTCAAAAAGAAAAAGAGAGCAAAATCTCAGAAGAAACTAAATTCTTGATGAGGAAAAGAAGGGAAATGAAAGACGAAAATTAAATAATGAGGATTGACTATATAGAACTAAATAAATCCTTAAGGAAGAAAGTACGAGAGTATATAAAAAGATACTACGAACATCTAGTTAGAAATACAATCGAGGAAAACATGAGCCTGAAGAAAACCAAACAGCAGCTGATAATAGGGGTGAAAATAATTGCAGTTAAGATACCTGATAGGGCGGTAGCAAGAAATAAGTAGATAATTACAAAAAAATGTATTCTTTAGAGAGAATTGTACTACTACGAGAGGAATTATGAAATGAAGATTCAGAAGAAAATGATGTAGAGGTCCAAGACGTAATTTAAGAAAAAGAGGATAAAGTACTTAAAGGACGAAGAAAGGAAAATCGTCACAAGAAGATGGACTCATAACCAAGATGTTTAAATGGAGAGGTGAAAAGATGAACGAGGAACTGGCCACACTTTCTCAATGTGCCAGAGGAAGGGAGAAATGTCATCATTTTGGAATAATGTTCTTATTATTTTGATATACAAGATAAGCGTCAGAGAACGCGTCGAAAATTATATAAAATATTCACCAAAATTAGTTTGATTCGAATTGAACGAGATTTAGATTTTAACCGTAGAAGGGAACAAGCCAGATTTCGTCGTGGGCTTAGCACAATGGACCTCATAAAGTATTGAATGAAGTTATGGAAAGGACTAATGAATATGAGCTTTCACTGTGTCTAGGGTTCATTGTTTTTTTTTTTAAAAAAAAGCTTTCGATTCGGTCTCCTTGGCAACAGTAATTAAATCATTTGAACATCAAAGCATCAAAGGTGCATTACGAAACATTTACTCGACTGCCACATCTGTCATTAGATTACATCAAGAGAGTGAAAAATTTAAAGTTGGAAAAGGGAAATGGGAAGGAGATAAGCAAAGTGGCAATTTGCAAAAATTATGAAGGGGGAACGGAATGTGGAGAGAAGTGCTTAATTCTATACTTGTTCTGGGCTCAGGTAAAGCATTTGCATAAGCTAGAGTAAATAACGCACTTTGATTGGTGGCGCTGATACATACTTTAGTTATGTTGCTGATACATGACCAGCTACATTAAATGTTACACCAAACTCGGTCAAACTTTTAATATTCCTGTATGGAATAGATAATTTTACTATATCTTAAACATGCAATTAAACTTTATATTCACATCAAAATAAGAAGATTCTCTTGTGAAGACGTTTCCAACCATATATAACACATAAGTGCCATCGTTGTTTCAACACCATTTCGGATTTCGTCACTATTACCCCGAAATCTGCTTAATTTAGGACCTCCAGGCGCTCAAAGTTAGGCGGCATCATCACTAAGGACGTCGCATTTCGAAAGTAAAAATTTAAGCGGGGCCGACCTAGGAATTCGTGATCGAAGCTGTACCCGAATTTTTATGTAAGAATTCATCTTATACGGTTTTCCTATGCTTGCCCTATTAAACCATATTAATTATTTGACAACGAAATCCTTATTTTGCGAAACGTATAATAAGCATTGCTCAAATAAATGTGTTGAGTACAACTTCATCTGTGATTTGCTAGGAAGACCTCGCTTACATCATTACGTGCGGAGAATTGGCGTCATTTATAACGATGCCGCCTAACCTTTGAGCATTTGTAGCTCCGAAACTTACCAGGTTTAGGATTTTTTTTTTTTTAAAAAAAAGAATTTTTCTTGTTTTGATGTAAATAGTCACATCTCGAAGTTTGTTCTATTATTTCAGGGACACACTGTTTGCGAAAACAAGAGCTGTTCAAAAATAAACCCAACTTTTTTTTTTTTTTTTTTTTTTTGATGGAGAAGATTGTAATACTCATCGCTTATCCGAACTTGCCGCCTTCAATGTAACCCTCCACTGTACACACACAGCTCTCAGCGTTTCTTCCAGTCCTGGAATACCTGCTGGAATTCCAGTTTTGGAATGGTCTGAATGTCTCGTAGCGATTTCTCCTGGATCTCGTCTATGGGCTGGAATCTGCTATTTTTGAGGGTTGATTTCAGCTTAGAGAAGAGGGTTTATTTCAACTAAGAGAAGAGGGTTTATTTCAACTGTTGCCAAATCAGGGAAATTTGTGGAACAGCAGATGTCTGGTGCTTTGACAAACACTCCCGAACAATGAGTGATAAGTGGGAAGGTGTATTATCGTAATTATCCATCCAGGACGCCTTCTGTCCCGTCTCCGACCTCTTGCGACACACCTTTCCTTATAATCGTTTCATGACGTTAACATTGACTTTAACGTTCACTGCGGAACACGTGGTAGGAACTCGGAATGGATGATGCCCTTAAAGTCAAAGAAGACGATTAAGATCACTTTAGCATGAGATTTACTCATTTGTGCTTTTTTGGGTCGTGGTGAGGATTGTTCGACCCACTGATAATTAGATATTCGTTTCACATCGTACCCGTACACCCACGTTTCATCACCAGTGACTACTAGCTTTAGGAAATCGTGACTCGTGACTACGAGTCAGCATTCCCTCGGCGTAATAACTCTTTACATGTGCTGACACAGTCCTCTTTTTGTTCAGCTGTTCAGAAACGTTCCACAAACTTAGAAACAACATCTGCACGTTTACTATCAAAAGGGTTTGACCAGAGCCTGTACTTATATTGAATTCAGCAGCATCTTCACATACGGTGAGACGATAGTTTGCACGGATGATTTCTCGACGTCTGTAGATGTGAACGGCCATCCTCATTTTTCATTATCCTTATTGGAGGTTTGATATGAATGTTTGTATCATTTGTAAAATTGTGTTTGACTTAAATATTCCTCACCATAAGTGTCATGCAACATGTCGAAGGCTTCTGTGAAATTTTTGTGCAAGTTGACACTCAATTTCACGCATACTTGCTTCACTTTCAGTTTCTTCATGCTCCGAAATCTGACAATCGCCACAGGGACCCAACACATTTGCACTAAACGGACTTTCTCTTCTGCGTTACTGCGATTAGCGTTACATTTGGCAACTAGGCCAGTTAATGACAAAGGACACCGCTAGGCAACAACCCCACTGACCAAATAATACACTTTGATCGGCGGAGTTGTTCAGTGATATGAGAGTGCTACTGTCATTCTCTTCTACGTATGTATATACAAAGTTTACAACAGAAGCTGTGATTCTTTTTGCGCATTCCTTGTATGTAGGCTCACCAGCATGGCTGGGCAGTCCAGATAGAACAAGATGGCTAATCAGAAACTTGCGGATACATTTATTAATAAAATTGTAGATCAATTACAGATGGTTTGTCCAACGCCTCCAAACACCCTGTCTTTATTACTCTACAGTCCTATAAATACAAGATTATCAATAATAACTATATGTCTCGGGAAATAGGGGGAGTTCTAAGAAAATACTTTAGATTTAGGTTCAGAGGTCTTGATTTAGGTTCAGAGGCAGTCTAGAATGCAGTTGCTACGCGTCGTTTCACCATCATGAAAGAACAAGAATTAAGAATACATTTCTTCTTTCTTTGTTATGTATTTTTTCTTATTTAACACCTTGACCATCGCTGAACTTTTATATTTGTATTTCTCTATAGGTGTAATATGTCGCCTTAGAAAAACGCATATAAAGCGAAATATATGTTATCGTTAAAACATTTCACATCAACGTCCTATTAACGATATTAAACGTTCGTTGAAATATAGTTTAAAACTCAATATGTTTTCAACATGCACATGAGAACATAAAAATTAGTTTGTCATTCAGTTAGTTTCAGTAATATTTTTTTGACATAACTTTAGTAAGAAAAACTTTAAATAAGGTCTATACACAGTAAAAAATAGCTGTGTTAATTCAACACAATGCGGTGTCCCAGCGTGACTACCACTTTTGTGTGTTAAACCAACACAACACACGGTGTTGATTTCGTTACTGGGAGAAAAACAAAGTTACAGCTGCACCTAGATTTGAACACGAGTTGCTCAGTTAGAAGTCGAGCGTCTTACCGACTTCGCTAAATCGTCAGACGGAATAAGCACTAGATTGAAACGATACAGAGGATAAAATAATGTTGCTGAACCTCTAACAGAAACAAAGTTACTCCCACGATTTATGGCATGATTTAATCCCATTTCATTGGTCAATTAGGGATCACAATTCCCATTTATTGAGAATATGTTCCATTTCTATGAAAGCAAGTGCAGCATTTGACATGTTGTTACGATAAGAAAACCGTAATGCTGGTCAAGTGTTTACATTTGTTTTTTGGGCAGATTTGCAACTTTCGACTAAGTCCGTCACGTAAGAGGAATGACGTTCCTCAGCGATTACACAACCCGGGAAAGGGATAGGGAAGGTAGCGTACAGGGCCATTTGAGTATAGGTAGCATTCCAGAATTCACCTGGCGAGACTAAGGAAAATCCTGGAAAACCTTAGCCCGGATGGCTGACCCGGGCCGAACCTCCCGAATGCGAACAAATGCTCTACCAGCAGAACTACAGTCGCTCGGTAGCGACAACTGACGCCTGTTACTATATAGGCGGTGCACATTCAGATATTTTATTTGGATAAAATCATTACCGTCAGAACCTATTCCACCCCTTCGAAATATATCTTCGCAAGTGTTGAACGAAGTGGTCTGTGCCAAATGGTCCAAATGATCAGTGATTGGTGGTGGTGTCCATGGAGACCTTTTTCAGGATGACAAGATCTGCACCATATCACAGTTTCTGGCAATTCCACCGAAATCCAATTTCCATAAGGTTTGTGCGGGGTCATTTACATTCAAAATAAGACAATGCTCGGGGAATATAATTGAGTCATCAGATGGCAACAGCACAAAGTCCATTCAGCAAAAAAAATTGTGTTCTTGAGTAAATCAATATTTGTCGTGTGGTAAAATTATGTGATGCGACGTGTTGTAAGATGTAAAGGTCATAGATATAAAGATAAAATTACGTTTACACAATTCTACGACTTAACATCAAATCGACTAATGTACCACAGAATCAACGAATCGACTATTTATGTACCAGCAATAATAAAAGTGTTTAGTTCTCTTCACCCTTTAATCTATCCATATATGCTTTCAAGTAAATACTACTAATTAAAATGACTTTAATTATCATTAAATACGTTTACGATATTTATCATTGCTCATCTGAAGACTGTGCTGTTGAATTTACTGATACCAAACATTTCTCTTCTCATCCCCTCCACAATTGTTTAATTCCTTTCTTCTCGACAAGTTTCTAACTTTGCTTTACGTGGGAGAGAGAACACCATACACAAGCAAGTTGAATGAGATAATATTAAATGTAGATATGTGTGCAAATAACACTTCTTGATTTATTTCGGCAATTAAGTTGTACCGGAAGTTGAAACATTCTTACATAACGTTCGACCTTTTCATCACATTTTTTAATTTTTTTATTTTACGTGAACCCTTTTATGCTAACATCTCTGACTTAATTAAGTAGACTGGTTGCTAAAGCAATACAAGGTCTTCAAGTTTACGTGACAAGGAGAATGTTGGAGAAAGGAATGTTGATTTTATCAGAAATTGCGTATCAGCGATTACGACTTGCTATATTATGACTCGGACAGATTGGTTGTAATTGAACGAAATTAATTGTGTGGAAACGTTGATTCTGTCGTGTTTGATCTTTTCTGCCTTCGTGTGGAATCTGAAATTGCGATGCAGCGAAGAATCGAAAGTAAACTGAAAGAAGAAGAAAAAAAAACGGTGAGACAAGGTCACGTTTGGTGAATGATTACATAAGCAATAAAAAGCAGACAATGAAAGAAATGGAATAAAAAGAAAGAATAGTTAAATTGTTTTAAAAACCACAGTAATGAACAACTAAGCAAGAACAACTTATCTTCCTCACGTCTATTGTTAACAATTATCTTTATCATACTATTTACTTTAAGTATCAAAATTACTCATTTAGCTGGCTAAATATATTGGTAGGTGCCTACGAATTGACGCTGGGGAGGCCAAATGGATTGGAAAGCATTGTTAGACGAGAATTTTAGTTCAGGTTACTCAAGGATTTTCGTGAATATCAGCAGCAGATGTCGTGCGAATATTGTTCATTGTCCCTGATGGGTCGTAACACCTCCAATGCGGTACTCACGGTCCACCCTTGACACTGTGGAGCGAATAAAGTTCAATATCCGGACGACTTCCGAAATCGCATGCCCCATTCGTCTAGCACCGACTATCATCCCGCGATGAAACGCTAATAATACAATATAATTTCCATCGGATTGCCATCTCCACGGTACACGACGTTTCACTGTACTCATAGAAGTCCAACTGACCACACTGCAACTGCTTGAAGCCGTTCGACCGGTTTGTCGCGATGTTACCGCGCCAACTAGTTCCCTTCCGCTATCTCATGACTTTTGGCACTTCACTATATGCAGTTTAGTATGAATAAGTCAGAACAGTAAGACTGAGGATCGTAGGTAAGTTGCTAGAGAGTTGACTTCACTTTTGAGAGTTTCTGGATTCGATACATGCTACCGATTATTCCAGGATATTTCCTCAGTCACACCAGACTAATGCCGGAATGTACCTTGAACTTAGGACCTAGCCAACCCCTTTCCCTACCCTACCCTGGCTTGAGTCATAAACGCCTGAATGTCATAAATAAATTTAAACAGAATAGTAAGATTACTGCATATAACTGTATTGAATAATTATAAAACTAATAAATTAAACACCGGTAGCATAAATTCACATTACACTTCTATTTTTAGGTAGATTTCGAAGAAAATGTACCTATTGAGATCGATACGATATGAAAGTATATATATATATAT
>JAGDQP010001816.1:5610-40550 GCA_022664845.1 Lepisma saccharinum
TTTTCTCTCCTACCATGTGAAAACGCTTTTGCAAAACGTTGCCGCTTTTCTATTGTGTTTATGATGTTGGTGTACGCCTGTCTTGGTATTTTATAATGTAAGTAGCTTTTTTTTTACCATCTTAAATATATAATCGTAAGTAGATTCCTTTTCATTAGCGGCACAAGCATGAATAGTATCTGGTACAATGTTAAAAGCAATTAAATATGACCGAAATCACGATTTTGTATAACATTTTAACCAAAATATCAACTACCACTTAAATACGGTAACAATATCATCTTGAAACCTATTTTAACTAAGATATGGTAAAACAAGCCAGGATAAAATCATTACGAACACACAGCCCTACAAAAGATTTTAAAAGCACGTGTTCAAAACAACGCCCTAGGCTTTGTTCTGTTTTGTGAGAAATTTCCAACCCTACAACGAAACTGGACTGCTTTTATTACAAAGTACTATTTATAACTTTATGAGTCGCTGTGGCTCAGACGGTAGCGCATTTGACTACGAATCGGGCGGCCCGGGTTCAAATCACGGCCAGGACACTGGAGAATTTTCTCTGTGTTCCTATGCCTGGCGCTCTGAGGTTCACTCAGCCTCCTATCGAATTGAGTACCAGTGTCCTTGGTATTCCTGGGCGCCTTGGGAAGGTAAAGGCGGTCAAGCGTGGGACTGACACCCCACCTCACTTCGTACCGTAGGTCAAGAAAATGTGGAGCGCTACCTCCACATCCCCCATGCACCGTTCACGGCGCGTGCGTATCGCACAGGGGATAGCTTTACCTTTTTTTCTTTTTTTAACTATAACTTTTGGCAAATCTTATGTCAAGGAAATCAACAGAATTATATAATTTTCATGCGCATTCCAACATTATATCCTAACAATGTTGGAATGCGCATGCAATCTTACAAACTCGTTTCGATGTCGAGCAGACGTAATTTCCTCCATTCTCAAACAACATGCATTTTAATGTTGAAAGTCACATCATTGTATAATACGTGCAACAACTCAATAATATACAGTATGAATAATGCCATTATATCTACGGACCTATACATCAGATGCAGGAGAGTGTTGTAAGCACATTCAACGTGGAAAATTTTGTACACTTTACCTGCTTAATGCAACGACGATCAATTCCCTTGCTCCAAACTCTCCTTGATTTCATCGTACCTTTTACAGGAAAGATAACCCAATTAGTGCAAGCAGAGAAACAAAAGACCACAGGCACCGATCATAGAAGTTTCCTGTTATTTACAATATTAAAACTATTAACTACTAATCCCAATGTTACTCCTGAGAAGCACCTGTACCTTTTGATCATGCACTGAAATACATGCTTGCTCCCATGCATCACTGGACCACTCCATAGGAACTAGGTCTGTAGGAAAAGAAATGTCGCAGCATTTAGTTAAGAAAACTACATGAGGCATACATATATGTACACTCGGATTCATAGAAACATGGCCACAACGTCGTAAAGTCACAAATTATAGTACTGCTGAATAGATATTCGATGCAAGTTTAAATAAAATAAACATTACACTTCTTCTGGTTATCACGTGCGAGGTACGTTCAATTAATCCTTAACGATCATTTGTCGGGTGGCATCCGACATTTTTGTCGTTCCGGTCTAATGTCGACTCACACCCGACATGTTTTATTTTACTGTATGTATCATAGCTCGCTTCGTACGACCTCTCTTGAGCTCTCTCCGAACTACGATTTCACTCTTTGATCATTACATGGGACTAAAATAGATCCTTCCCCCCAATTGTGGACAAATCACCGTTGCTCTCATACAGAATCGCAGTGAAGCGTAGAAAATGGTCGAATAAAACACTAGTAATAAGAGGGGTCACCCAATAAGTATGTATCATGAAGAAAACAACTATGTGCTGTTTACAGTGATAGTAACAAGAAGGAAAGGGCTGTTTATTATTTTGAGACTTCACGAACCAGGGCCGCACGTGTATGTTTTTAAAAAAATCACACGGAAAAAAGACTAAAGGAAAAAATGTTCAACAACCTATACAAAAACACTCGTCTGGTAGAACATACCACAAAACGAGGCACACACCATCACTATTCATAAATTAAAAAAGTGTTAGAGCAGATCTGCAAACTGATTAATCTACTCCCAGACTAGCTGAAATAAAGGGGTACAACTAAATGGATCACAATTAAGACCGGACATTTTGATTAAGAGCACCAACTGGAAACCCTGAAATTTACAGAGCGAGTTCTGATCGTATCAGTTGCTCATTGCATGACAATAGTGAAAGTGAGGAGAAAACTGATTTTCCATTTTTCTCAGGGTTGTTGGGTGAAGTAAAGTTGTCAATTTTTTTCAGGACGTTTTAAACTTTCTTTTTCGTTGAAAATGGCATAGTGAGGTAAAACATATTCTTCCCCAGTCCCTTCCACCAACAGTGTTGCCACTGTTCGTTCTAATATTGAAAAAAAAAAAAACACTACATTTTTGGAATACACCACTAATTCTCCTGCACAAAGCTTCTAAGCTTTCAGTTAGGGAGCTTCTCATGTTCTATAAGCAGTCATGCAGATCCTTTAGTGACACCGACAAATGTTGCAACGTTTTTTCTTTCTTCTTTTTGTCCTAAAACTTCAATATACAGGACTATATGTCAGTCAAGATGATTAATAGTTTCATAGTGGTGTTAACATTTGGGGGACACTCGTTATATTCTATCTAGTGAAAGTGTGTGTTTATCATCGCTAGCGGGTGTTAGTGAAACTGGAAATAAAACTTTTATTCGCTGGCAACACTGACAACTCGATGAGATCACAATTTTAACTAGTAGCATCCACAGTTTTGAATAATTAATTCAGAAATAATAATTTTATTTCCCACTATATGAAGTTCGAATTCTGTTACACAGGCTGGCAAATAGTTTATATGCAAAGGAAATTAAAATTGGTTTAATTTCGTTTTCTGAACCCCCAATAAACTTACGCTTACACCTTTCTCCAATAATGGTTGTGTGATGCCACATTATGCAACATTCTAACTTGGAAAATTGTTTTATGATGCACTTTCTATGAACCTGAGTGTACGATATCGAAGGCGCAATTTTACATGAGGAAAATGTCTTCAGAGTCAAAATAACAAACAACTGCAAACAGATATTATATAATCATGTGCGAAGTTGTATGTACACACACACACACTTTACCATGCTTATCACAATGAATTTAGATGTAACTTGTTACATTACACTGAGATTACACTACATTTAAATTACTTCAGTAATACTATACAACAAAAATGGAATAGTCTGCAATATAGTAGTAATTTGTCGATAGAAATACTTATTGAATTATTCAAGCTCCGTATAGAGATAACGATACACGTTCAACGTTAACCTAAGGTTAACACATATAATTTCCATGGACACGTCCTGATTTTCAGGAGTAAAACTGACCATATGCAGAAATTTTCTCCGAAAAATCACATATTTATCTGAAAGTTGCCAATCCGTCCTAAATCAGACAGAGCATACAGAAACTGTACACTGTATAATAATCAGACAGAAATCGCATACAACTGTACTTTGCAGGTTAATACAAAGTACCATATTTTATATTCTTTAGAAAAGTCCTTCAACTCATTAGCTGGTTAACTATTTCATTTGAAAGTTTTTCTTTACAATACAGGCATTATTATATTTCATTGAACCCAAGTGAAATTGGATGCACTTTTAGAAAATTCTCCAAATGAGGAACTAGTTTCATCTTCAGGCCGAATAGAGATGTAACGTGTATGTTTCTATAGTTCTGTTTGTGAAACTAGTTATATGTATTGGTAAACAAAATTATAGTGTGTCCTTGAAATATTGGCGCAAACTTCGGGAGATGCTTACTTACATAAAAATAAGAAAAAAGGTTCCTTTGAATTAATTTCGAGGCATGCGTAGTTTCGGAGCATCATAGTTACGGAGGCATCGTCGCAAAGGACGTCATAGTTCGACATTAATGACGAACAGTGTATATTCGAAACTTACAGTGCAATGTGTATATTATTTATGCGCACCTCAAGTTCAACATTATATACAATTTAAACTGTCACTGTTGCAAGATGCCATAGACCTTTTGTAGAAAAGAGAGAGTTTATGGAAAATTCTAAACGAAACCTAATTAATTTAACTGAAGTTATGCTGTACGAAAGACTGTGCTTAATGAACATAGGTACTTACCGGTGTGATTTCCTTTCTTCAGGCTAAATGCAATACACTTAAACATCAACACATATTACGACCGATTTCGGAACTTTCTTGTTCCATCCTCAGATACACGAACGTCGAGGAGATATTTTTTATTTGAAATATACAAGACGCACCTATTTTCGTTGTAATATATTTTTATCTTCTTTCCACACCCCCCTGGTCTAATTTTCAGTTCCCTTTAATCGGAGACGTTCAAGTTTTACATGTCCGTCGCCGCAGTAAGGATTCCGGAATTTGGAAACGGAAATACATATACATAACCGAACCTGACCTTACCTAACCTCCGCTAACGCATGGTCACTAATCTAAGATAATCTACGAAAAATGCAGGAAAGCAATTATTAATAATAAATATTAACAGATAAAAATGTATTTTGGAAGAAAAAAAAATAGTGGCTCACGTCGGGGTTCGAACCAGTTTTTTCACTCAACCACTAGGCCACCGGGCCGACCTTGCAAACGGTGATTTGGAAGTTGTATTTACACTGCACGTGTGTTACGTAAGAACGCTACGAGATGGCGCGCGCGCGTGATCGTTACTGCGGCGACTGGAGTGTCAAGTTTTACGTAAGCACATTTAATTACTGACCTCCCTCCTCGTAGCGAAAGCTAGACGTTTTTTTAAAATTTGGTTTATGGCCTTTCAAGCACCTACGATTAAGGTCTAGAAGTAAGCAGATATCCGACCCCCTCCCCTTGCGCTTATGTAAAAGTTGTCAAATTTCTTATCGTTCTTTGGTAGTCCAAATAATTGTTTAAATCTTTAAATTTACACTCATATGTTTGTAAGCGAATTGATAAATCATTAACAAATATTACTTTTACTTCACTTCTACGGTTTTGTCTTCCGCACAAAGAAAGCCGGAACTTGCCCAGGCAGCACATCTTTGAATTCTTACGTAATACTTGAATGACCCAACATGTCCAACAAAAATCTTTCCTCTCGGCATTCATTTCCATGAAGATGGAGAAAGTTCCGAAATCGGTCACAATATGTGTTGACGTTTAAGTGTGTTGCATTTAGACTGAAGACAGTAAATTACGTCGGTTAAGTGTATTAATAGCTAAGAGCAGTAACATCTAATGAAGAAGTCAGTGTAGCCAGTCTGTGACGATGGAAGGAAATCTGATAGATAATACCATACATAGACCTCATAATAGATAGACTTAGCACGCTTCCCCATTTCTGGCTGCGCTAAAACTAATGGACTTTTTTTCAAAGAACGTGATTTTGAATCCATCCGCTAGGTAGCTCTGCCATAGACCTCGTGGTAGAATATGACGTCTATGGCAGATCTACCTAGCGCATGGATTCAAAATCACGTTCTTTGAAGAAAAGTCCATTAGTTTTAGCGCAGCCAGAAATTGGGAAGCGTGCTAAGTCTATCTATTATGAGGTTTATGCTAATACCGTACACGCTAATGTTACCTGCATCTTATCTATATAAAAAACAAACAAACAAAAAAAAAAACTATTTGTGGGAAAGAACTGAACGTTTCGGAGATGAGGGGTGAGGAACATGGAGTAGGCGTTTGCGTGCCTTGTTTTGCTGCTTCGGAAGTATGCATGACTCATTCCAACGAAATGAGATTTTGAACGGATTCTCTAAAAAAGGGATTTCGAAGACAGTTGCACGTACAAAACTAGACTGCGACTTTTATGCGGAGAAATTATTGTGGCGAATTTTTTTACCTTCAAAACTAAGATGAGACCATTATGCGAGGACGACTCATACGCACATAAATACGCTAATATAAAATTCGTACAAACACCAGAAGATTCATGTGTGTTCGTGTTATATCCCTTGTATTCAGTGAAATATTTGTCAGTGGTTTCTGTACGGAACAGCACTGGATTTTTTCAGCAAATAGCCATCATTTTTTTAAAGATTCCAATCTGAAAAAAAAAGAAGAAGAAGTCAAAGTAACAGCAGCCTTCCACATTCACAGACTGGCACCAATCCATTAGACATTCCTCTTCTGAGCAGGATGCTAGAACATAGGGAAATGAAGTTTTCCTTTTTCGATTCTCTTATTTAATCTGCCTGCCATTCATTATCAAAACCTTGTTTTAGTCTTTTCTGATAATGGACTGGAAGCAAACCCGAAAGCTTAGATCATTTAATTATACTAAGGGTTAAAGTAATGGACGGTTTACAAACGAACGAAGCGTGTTGCTGAGGTAAAAGATTAGTACCTAAAGCACTGTGGGTTTGCATACACTGTAAAATTACATTTCAATGGATACAGTAAGCGTCCCTTGCAGTACTGGAAGTATTAAAGAGGATATAAGCAGCTACAAGATTTACTTCTGAATTCGAGTATACTTACTGTTTTACTCTATCTGGAATGCTTAACTGTTCTAGAGGAACTAACTGTGCCAACTCAGCTAGGTTGTTGACAAACCTCAGCTTCTTGCTAAACTTTGCACTGAAAGGAACGGAAACATCTTTATTAGTAACATCTACTTGACCATGACACACACATTATGATTCATATTTCTCAACTAGTTTTGAGTACACAGTTTAATCAACTAATTTCGCAAAAATGAACTTAGACCTAACACGATGTTAGGACATTCCATACTTATATTTTACTTAACATATGTGGATGAGCTACATATCAATACATCCGGGCATTATCTTCTACTTTAAAGTACACTACTTTTGAGATCCATATCTACTGTTTTACGTTCCAGCAACCAAAGTTGGAAAACCTTAAGGTTAATATAAAGCCAAGATCTCCAACAAGAGCTCGAATTTTCAGGGAAAAAAGTTCATAACTAATTCAAGACTTCGATCAATGCCGATTTTCTTTTTTGTTCATTGTCGAAAGAGCTTAATTGTTATAGGTTTTGACAGCTATCACAACAATGAAGAGATTTCAACAAGAAACAAGAAAGAAAATAAAAAGTCGGCATCGATCGAACTCTTGAATTGGTTATGAACTTTCTTTCCTGAAAGTTTGAACTCTCTAGGCTTGAATTTGTAGGAGCAGCATTGAAATTTCGTGCAACAATAAAAATACATTAGACATATACGGAGGTAGTGCTGCCATCTTTTGTTGTAATCTTTACATTAATCTTAAAACACCGCGAACTCCGTCCGCCTGTCTGTCTGTCGACAATTTGGATTTACGGGAGGTTCGCAAGTGGTTGAGGTGTCCTTGGAAAGGTCTCGGCGGGACTAGGTCAAAACCGCATAGATCATCTCTGTCCGTCAATCCGTCGACAAATTTGAACTAACGAAATATGCACAGTAAGCGTCAGAAGTTTGTACTCAGTCGTAAAATTTCTTCTTCAAATAACTTTGGAATGAAAAGATCAGTGACTCTGCCAGACCCCCATCCCCCTCTGTGGAAGGGGGGTCTCACTCCCAATTCTCGAGCGCACACCCCCATCTTTTTTATGGTAAAAAATGATAGAAATTGTGCAAAACTCCATTTACCCCCGCAACTGAAAATTCTGGCGAGATCCCTGGAATAGACCAATTTGAATATAGCTTTTTTTTAAAGCTTACACAAAATCACTTTATTACAGGAAACCGTACTCAAATTGGTCAATCCATTCTAAATGCATTCGAAAAAGAAAGCTTACGACTGGGTAAAAGCATTTGGCCTTGAGTTTACATGAGCCACCACCACACTAGTCTCTCTTACCTTATGAAAGGTCGTGTCATGACAACAATGGTTTTCAACCAAAAGGTGGGATGGACTAGGTACAGGCCTTTGAGATTCTTCCGCAGCCTTCTATCGATCATCTGGTAACAGCGCTTCAGCCACGTGAAAGTAGGCATACAACTTCTAGAGGTCGCTCCGTGCAGGTAAACGAGTACGTAGTCCTCAGCTACAAGCTGGTCTAACGTGGTCAACACGTACCTACACAAGTACAGGAGATTTACATCAACTCATACACAACAAAAACACAGCTTCTATATAAAAGTCAAATTAAAATAGATTATTTCACTACAGCTAAAACCGTTACAACTAACTAATTACATTTTGATATTATAAAAGAAATTAATTAGTATAATTTTACTATATATTAATATATGGTCGCCGATTTTAAAGTACATTTTGCAAGTTTCGACTCGCATACTGTCAAGCTTCAGCTACCCCTGAAGTAGTTTTAGAATGACGGTTGGTTGGTTAGAAACAAGGATGTTCTAATAGAGGATCTCCTTGTAGCTATCTCATGCGCAGACAAAGAATGAAGTCAAAAAACAACTGAGCTTCGGCCAAGGCGACGTACCTGATTGGTTAGCGAACTAGAGAACTTGTTGCCATTTTTATTAGCCGAAAACAATGTTTTTCATGGAAGTAAGTGGACTGACTGGACGGGACTATGCTCTGACGTTTGGCTTCATGTTCTTGGCAAAATCGCATTTCCTCTATTAGAACCATCCTTGGTTAGAAACTAAAGGCATCAACTCTGTCCACAACTGTCGCTACTATCGAGGTATACGTGAGTACTGCTAGCATTCACCTATTATTATTATTTAATTTGGTAATACCGTGTGTTCTGGACTTCCTCCTTTAAAATGAACATTTTGCGACTTAGGCGGTATTGTAAAATCTGCGACGATCCATAACCATCTTCTTTACCTTATGTCCTCCGCCATGCTTTTAATCCTGAGGAAGAACTTCCATTTTAGATTGAAAATATTCGTGTGTCTTTATTATCGTATATCTTGAAAATGAAATATACGAAGATGTCCTGCGCTATACAAGGTAAGTCAAATTAATTAGTATGGTTTTGTTTGAGCATGTTCAAAGGTGCAGAATAATATGTTTGAATTTAAATACCACGACTCTGTAACGACGTTAAAAAATTTCGACATTCAATTATTAGTTTATTGATTTAGAATTACGATTGCTGTAATAAATAACCTGTATAATCTGAGTTGCCTTTTAAGCAGAAGAACGAATATAAGTAAAAGATACGCATTAAATACTTGAGCGATATTAGATATGTAAACTGAGACCAAGTTGAAAACACAACCACGGTTGTGTAATTTATGTACATAAAAATGAATGTTTGTTCCAGCATAACACTGGAACGCCTGAAGCAATTTCAACCAACTTATAATTTGGAATAAAATACTGTGGGGCTAAGAAATCCCTAGTACATCTAGGAGTGGAGGTCGGAAGGTAAAAAAATAATTTTATTATTTATAACGATGCAATAAATAAATAGTTTAGATTTTTAAATTCAAATTTAGAATGTTGTAAAACAAAAATACGAGGATCATTTCATTAATAATGCACACTAATTTATTACTCACCCGTATGTTGCTTTGACGGCGACGTCTCTTAACAGCCCTTCAATATATTCTCCCTGCTGGGCAATGACCGAATCCCAACCGGGAAGCTTCTGTATGCCATCTTTGATCAGCTGTCGAATGGCGCGGTTAACGGTAGTGGCAAGCTCTTGCAAAAAGAAAACATCCCATGACGTCCACGCAAGGTATGTTTCAACTTTGGGAAAAGTTCGAAGTCTGGAGGTCTCATGGACTGCCGCCAAAGCAACATACGGGTGAGTAATAAATTAGTGTGCATTATTTATGAAATGACCCTCGTATTTAGCTTAACTGATTTAAAGCTGATAAAATGTGATGGTATTAATAATTTAATGTTGTAAAACTAGTAGTAGTAGTAGTAGTTTGTTGTTGTTATGGTAGCAGTAGTAGTAGTATTACGACTATTAGTACTACCAACGTATTTTGCTCACCCCGCACCAACGGGCGGGTACTTTAGCTACTGAATTACATGTTTATGATCTATGTGCTATTAAAGATAGCTGCAATAACATTACGTGAAGTTACTCTTATTCGCTTCCATTCTGTGTATGAATGATAGATTCTAGCGTGTTAAACAGGTTTGTAAATGATACATACAATGCGAAAGAAATGTACACTATTTGGTGGGTTTCAACAACCTTCGTTAACAATTAAAAGAATCGTTAGCTGACGAATTCAATGTATTTGAAATCTCTTAAACGAAGATTGGTGAAACCCACCCCTTAACTGATAATTTAAGAAGCTCTAGAAATATATTAATACGTCTAATTCAAAATGTCGACCATCAGAGCAGAGCTTTTCAGGTCACCGGGTCTATTTCATGGAACCTGATTTAGATCCGGTGGCCCGGAGCCCAAAGCAATGCTTTTAATTCTTTCCTTATTACACACTTATTGCGTTTGAAAAGTATTTCTTTCAGAGGTAACCCAAAACGGGGGGTTATCTTCCAAAGCAGGAGAAATATGACGTCGGAAACTCCCTAGCAAGTCATAAAACACATGGAAATCGTCTCGTATCACCTGGAAAGAACAAAAATATCCCAGAGGTGTGCAAATAATTACCCACTCACAAAGAATTCGTGAATTTCAGAAATAATAATACTGATTGATTCAATTCACAGGAACAAGACCGGTCAAATGGGTCAAGGTAGGGTTACCGGGTCAATTCGGTCAAGACCTGGTTACGTTTCAATCACTTATGGTTTCTTTTTTCTTAATATAAAGTTCTTGCTCTTGTATGTTTTCTTAAACTTTGATTCTATGTTCTATTTTTTATGCAGAATGCTTTGCTGTTATTAAATGTCTAGACGATTTGTTTCACAACTCTTGGTCAATGCTTTGAGACCAAACATTATGATTTTAGAATTGTGTGTCCTAGAAACGACTAAATGGCGTATCAATACAATGTGTCTATTGTAATCAAAGAAGTATTTACAAGCAAACGCCTTATATTAAATAAATATTAATTAATAATAAATTAAAGAGAATTATAAAGCTTATTTCTGACAGAAGTGATAGATATTTTAAATGTCTAATTATTGTTTTTCTGGAAACTATAAATACTTTTTTATTGTGGAATGATGTATTTAACGCCTCACCTGAGGTTATAAATAAAGTAGCGGTTGCATGTAAGCTGTTCATTCTGACTCTGCACCCAATGAATGGGTTCATGGTGGCCATTTGTTTTATTTCGCCTTATTTCTTTGGTAGTATATACTACGCATATATCTCTCCGATGCCAGTCCGACATGAATATAACACGAATAGTCGCTCCGATGCCAGTCCGGTACGGAGATTCACATGTCATCAAAAGTGACCCAGTTTCAGTTCTGATTCAGAGGTTTAGTAGGTATTCAAAGGTAACCTCTGTAATCCCACTTTCATCCGTACATACAAAATCTGCATTGTCTTAACCATAGCATCAACAATAGAAGTTTCAAAATATTGTCAGCTTACCAGGGAAAGTTAGACTCCAGACCGTGAACCATTCCTGACCCACTTTAAGCATCATACTATTTAGCCAAATTCAACTTAACCCTTAGCTCAATAGTCCACACGAGAACTTGGTCTACCAAGTGGCTTTCGTTCAAAGGATATACTGTTGTCAGCACAACGACTTCTCATTGTCAGTTTACTTGGTTTTCACAACGTACGTTCTGCAGTCAATTAACTTCCTTGTTGACATGGCGATACTGAGTTCACACCTGAACCCTCATCAGGGATCGAATACAGAACTGCTTGCGCCGAAAGCAAGAGCGTTACTACTTGGCAAGAAGTCGCATTTTAATTCATAATGGAGTAAACGTACAAACTTAACGGTGTAGATCACCCCCGCCATCTTGGTATGCCCTTTCCATTGATTTACATGGGAATTGTTTTACTCGCCTTATATCTTTCAGGAGCATACTTTTAACTTCTGTTTTCGCCCAGTTTATCGTCATGTTCTCTTTGACTCATGCTATTTTATAGAAATGCAATATTTTACACACGAACAGTATAATTTTCTGTTAACATATTGTCATTTATGTAGCAAACTATTAATAATTCATTATACTTATATATTTGAAGAAACTTCACAAACCAAAACTATACAAGAGTCAAAATAACCACCAAGACAAATTCTGTGAAAGCAGAACTGAAATATTCTACTTCCGAGAGGCATAAAATGAGTAAAACAATTCCCGTGTAAATTAATGTAAAGGTCATACCAAGACGGCGGGGGTGATCTACACCGTTAAAACCACAACTTCGGTTTTACATAATTGCATTTGTTAACACACAATACTCAATACGTTTCAAATATACAGAAGAAAACAACAAATCAATAAGAAAATGAACTCACAAGAAAAGATTATCCATAACGTAGTCGTAATCTCTTCTGCTGCGATCTGGTAAGTAACAGGCACTAAACACGATTATTGCATTGTGGGACCCTCCCCCTAAATAGCCTCCATGAGATAACACCTGCGAATAAAAGAGACACTGAACACTAACAATGAGGAAATTGCTACTTACGGAAAGTTAGAAGAGATATTTCTAATACTGAAAACATTTCACTAACAACAACATGTTAAACTGCGGAAAGATGATTTTTTTCTAAAGCAAAATTGATTACTATTTGTAGATAATGGACAACATTATCATATGCTATTAAAGGAACAATTCTTCTATCTTTGTAAATTACATCTTGCAGTTAGGCCTAAGAATTCTGGGAAATAGAGCTTTCCCATATCGAAGCATATGGCTTTCCTTTTCGTGATGATGATCCATACAACGTCTACAAGACCAATACGAGGCGAGAAGCGAGCAAGGAATCTCCGGCGTTATGATGACCCTCAATAAAGTTGAATGATTTTGACTTCGTATCACAAATCTTCGGAAAACACAGCAAAATAGAAAATGCTTCCGCGTCCTGAGCAACCCCTTTTTCAGAGAAATGTTCTATCTTTCAGTTCTAGCACATGTAATACTTTCCAAATGTTTTTAAAAATGCCAAATCCTTTTACGCAAGCACCCTGTGTGTCGATGTAAAAGGAACAATCAATATATTTAAGGTTAATGTAAAGCAACGATCTCCAACAAAAGATGGCAGCACTATCTCCCTATATATCTAATGTATTTTTATCGTTGCAAAAAATTTTAATGCTGCTTCTACAAATTCAAGCCTAGCGAGTTCTAATTTTCAGGGAAGAAAGTTCTTAAGCAATTCAAGAGATCGATCAATACCGATTTTTTATTTTCTTTCTTGTTCATTGTTGAAAGAGCTTCATTGTTGTTCTGAATACCAAAACCTATAACAATAAAGCTAGGCTTGAATTTGTAGCAGCAGTATTGAAATTTTGTGCATCGATAAAAATACATTAGACATATACGGAGATAATGTTGCCATCTTTTGTTGGAGATCATGGCTTTACATTAACCTTATTTTTTTTATTTGTAATTTTGTTGTTATAAATGTTTTATACGAAACATAAAAAAAAAAGTAAAGGGGCAGTTAGATATATTGAATTGTTATTAATGTCCTGAAGACCTGGCGAGCTTCTAAGGACGGGACCTACGGTTTTAAATCACGTGGGCTTTGAACCACACCGCTTAAGAGACCCTGGAAGGAACTGAGCCCGTGAGCACACGCAGAGAAAATGAGTTAGAAAGTGAAGAAATAAACAAACAAGGAATTAAGATGATGAGAATCTTTTTATACGATGCTTTTTCTGAGTACTACTTTTTATGTTTGAAGCAAAGGAGAAATTACTTCGAGAACTAGCGTATTACTTTCTCCACTTAGGTTTTCCTGCCGCTTAGTTCGTCTTCCAAGTATTGAACACTTCTGAGGAATTTAACAGCAGTTTCAATCACTGTTGACCTTAACTAAGTCTCAATGAACATTTTTAACTCTACATTTGTGGGGTTTACATTACATGCAGCTACAGCCCGTAACTTTTACTCTGACCGTTGGAGAAGAGACTAGAACGACCCTGAGTTTCAGGTACAATTACGACATTAGTCTCATGTCGCTAAAGGAAAAGCACCCAAAACTTAAATCGTCATTAGTATTCGACGAAATTCAAATCTTCGCTTTCTCAGTGCTGATCCGTAGTTCGTGACGGTCCACTTACGCTGATATTATTTGATTTGAATGTTAATACGTTTATGTCTAATATCGTAAACTCTGCTTACAAAGGACGTCAATTTGAGCATTACATTACAGTATAATGTATAAAGTACAAAATCAATCTTACTTCACTGTTATTGTAGGGAAGTTTCAAAGCTGGAACGATGCAAAATAGCCTAATAAATTCCACATAAAGTATTATATCATTAAGAAAGTTAATATTACTTACCCTTTTATATGGCTCTATAACTTTCATATCTATGCGTCTCTCCAGGCCGGCTATTATACACTTCCTCCAGTTCCTCTCCTCGGCCAACTCTTCAGCAGCTGTCAGCTCAGGAATAGGCTCTGGGGCAGGTGCACCGAGTCCTACGAAATATATTGAATAAACACGGTTAAGATTGTTGTGGCACTGTGTACCACAACTCCCTATTCCCATCAACAAATGTGTAAATAAATTATATGTACTGTAGTAATTCATTTAACTTGTAATATATTACTAATTATATTGTTATGCATATATGCTAATAAGGTAAATGGTATTTTAGAAAAAAGCCCGGCCGGGACATACTAGGTGTTTAATCATATTAATATTTTGTTATTCTATATTAAAATTCTTATGTACTCAGTTTTTGTAATTGTTTAAAATATTTGTATGTACTTCTCAAAGTATCTTTCAGCTGAACCAGGAGAAAGTCGAAAAGAGCAGGGAGCCAGCGGATTTCTCTTCGGCCAGATTCTTTATATTCTTTCTTTATTTTTTCATGGTAAAAAAAAAGTCTGAGGGAGTGAATGGCTATTTTTTGCGCTGTTTTTGTTGTTGGCTGAGCTACCTTTGTTTCCTCTCCTTTGGTAGCCAGCATGGTCAGTGGGCTGTGTGCGTCAGGGAACATATATAAGCTTTAAATCCGATGTGGGGGAGGTGGCGATCCTCAGAGTAAATTTTGTCTTCGGACGAGCAGCATCAGGGTCCGTTGCTCGAGACAGTGAGCTGCCGTGATGGAAATTCTCGGAGATTGAGAATACGGTGAACATGCAGTATGAGGTATAGTATGAACATTACTGCTAAGTTTTGGAGGGACTCACTGGCTCTGGGTTCGATTCCCGTTCAATTCGGTATTAATTCTTTCGCGATCTCCGGATTCTGATTTGATGCGAATACGGGAATTCAATAATTTGTGTATTATTTGTTGGGACATGCTTAGTTTTTGCTGCCGAGACCGTCCCCGGATTCTGCCAATTTTTAATTTTGAGGGGAATTAAAATTGAGAGTTTTAGAAAGGGAGGCCTACTGCTGCCTCTCGTGTCCCTGAGTCCTTTGTTAAAGTCGATTCTTACCGAATCGATGACTTTGCTTGGGTATAAGTAAATTCAGTAAATTTCACTCCAATCCATCCCTCATGTAGGAGCTTGAGAGGATATTAGAGGACCAACTAATTATTTAGACGCATATTACGAACAAGGTTGAGTTTGCTTTGAGAAATTGATGTAAAGAATTAGTTGTTTTTTTTTTTTATAAGATAGGAATAGCTAGGGAAGCTGTCAGATTGGACATTTGAAATAATTTTGTGAGTGCTCTGCTCAAAACTGTGCGTTCAACGAAGTAAGTCCAGGTTCGAAACCAGGCCGAAGGGGAGCAGACAGATTTGATCAAAGCACCATATTTAAATTCATAGGTAAGCGAAGTGAGCTCATTACCGGCTCTATTTTAGAGGAAAGTCTGAGAACTATTGCTGTTCTCAAATTTGGCCAAGAGTCTACTATTGACTCTTGGATAGTCGATTATCCTGGTAGAGCTACTACCGCTCTACACATGGTTGGGGGGAGTCGGTATGGGTTTTTTTGGGTGGGCTTAAAGACACGATTTATTGGAGCACCGGAGAATCTTCGTTATATGAATTTGATCAGAAAATTAGAGCAAGCAAGGGTTTCAGAAATAAATACTATTAATCTCTCTCAGAATAACTTGTGTATCATTCACAATAAGAGCTTGATCCTAAGACCTCACCTTTTTAAAGCACGTTAATTCAAATTTGAGCAGCATTGTTTTGATTTATGTTATTTACAGCTCTGTTAAGTTCGTATCCTACTTAGCCGCAGCCGAACCGTAATTTATGTATCTGCGAGGCAGGTATCTGGCTCCCGTTAGGTATTCTTTGTGAAGTATCGTGCGGATTGTATATCAGTCGGGAGCAAATTTGAATATAAAATTTGAGGTAGATTTGGCTGGCGCTCGATAGGCATTGTAAGCTGGATATTTATTGATTAACATTATTCTCTTGTGTCATTCAGAGGATATATGAGTTCTTATTCTTTCTCTGAGCCAAATCCAGAGAAGTTGTGCTCCCAGAAGAGAGATTTGTCTGGGACGTCATCCGCTGATATTTACGAGGTCGAAGTTTGAACTCTTTTAAGACCGCACGTAACCATATCACTACAAGATCATGCTCACAAACACACGCTTTACATAGCAATACACACACTACATTGCTATCACGAGTAATACAGACTTTTGTAGTCAATATTACTGCATACTCTTAAATATCGCCAAGAATAACGAAACGCATTTTCGTTTGTAAGTGCACCAATCTTGTCAGATTACGTGCGAATCGGTTTACGTATGAACTTAGAGTACCAGACGGTCCTATTTCGGTATGAGTTGGAACGGGCTAAGAAGGTGTTTTGAATACGTTGAAACAAGATAAAAAAGTAATAATTTGAAGGCTGAAGGGTCAAACTTAGAACAAAACGAAAAGCCATAACAACTTATATTGGCACAATAAATGAGGGCGTGGAAAATGATCCTCAACACTTAACTACATGTAAACAAAGTAAATCTGGGAGTCCAAGATACTTTAAAGCTAAATGAAAATCGTTGTCTACCTGGGCCAGTGCCATGAAAACTCTGTAAAAGAATAAGTTTATCAGATAATGGTTTCTCTGGTCAAAATGGAAACTAATTAACGTGTCATAGTAATTAGTCCCTGAAACCCCCAGCTGCCAAACATGGCATTCAATCCCACTCTTGAGTTAAATTTCAAGTTTGACATTTTACTCACTGTGTAGTGCATGTGTAGAATACATTGTCAATGTGTCTCTGACGTACGTATCTCCGCTTTCTTTAAAAATAAGAATGTTATAATATGACCATGACCATAACATGTGTACTTGCTTCCACAAATCAGATGGTAGCCTGTTCCCCTACCACTTGAGGTTAACAAACCATTTACACCCCCCCCCAAAAAAAAAACTTCCGCCATACCACTTATTTCCCCATCTTGTCTCCCAACTCTGAGACAACAAATATTCACTCCTCTTGACCCTTCTGGTTGAATTTTAATTCTATTTATGGCCTTTAGGCATCTAAGGCTCAGGAGACCACAGGGGAGGGAAAAGGAGACGGCCAGGGCTTATGTTGAAGGTGCCATCCCGGCATTTGTGTGGCGTGACTGAGGAAAACCCCTGGAAAAACCTCAGTCAGGATGGTCGGCCAATGGGATCGAACCCACGACCTCCAGAATGTTACACCAACCCTCTACTACTTAGCTACTGCGGCTCGGTATTGACCCTTCTGGTTGTTGCTTTTATTATACTTTCCCAAGGATGTTCTAATAGAGGATATGCGATTTTACCACCAATATGAAGCCAAACGTCACAGCTTAGTCCCGCTCAGTTAACCCACTTACTCCAATCAAAAACATTGTTTTCGACTAACAAAGATGGCAACAAGCGCTCTAGTTGTTCGCTAACCAATAAGGTACGTCGCCTTGGTCGATGCTCAGTTGCTTTTATGGGTTCATTCTTTCTGCGCATGAAATAGGTAAAAGCAAATCCTCTATTAGAACATCCTTGTACTTTCACTTCTTGTGTCAACTCCAACAGAATTGCCAAAACTGTTTTTTTCTTTTCTTCTACGACCTGAGTGTTCTTTGTTTAAAATTTAATCATGACATGACATCATAAAAAATAAACTCCTACCGAAGGAAGAAAATATTGTTATTAAAAAAGAAAGAAAAAAAAAAAGGCTTCGCAACAATGTAGAAGCAAACTTACTGAAAACAGGTAGGGTACCGTATTGCATTAGATGCTGCGTAGTTTCTGAATTGCATCTCGGCCCATTTTTATTATTATTATTATTTTCATGTCAGTAATCTCATGACGAGGTTTCTTCGTTGTTGTTTCGCAACCCCCTGTATAAGAATACATATTACGCATGACGAAAATGCAATAATGAATAATAATCACTTCGGTACAATATACCCATGCTGGGTAATGAATATAACCATTATTGAGAATATTTCAGTTAACAAATAAGGCAAAAGGAGCGGAAGATGTTATACTTCTATTGATAACGAGTTATCTCTAGTACCAGGGCGATTTAAACTCTAAGTGAGGGAAGTCGTGAAGTTCACTGTTTCTGCCGCTTGGTGGTGCTGACTCTGCTTGGTGCAAAGGATACGAGATGAGAACGTCTATACACACCAGGGCGATGCACGGACGTATCAAATTTTAACTAGAAATACTATTTCTGTAAATATATTAGATAAATAGTAGGTCTATTATTCAAATTGTACGGAAATTAAAAAAGATACAGCATGCTGGAACAAACTTAAAAAAAAGGGGAAAATAAGAAGTTTCATTATTTTCCTTGATGAATTTGCGAGACTTGCGCCCGATTGCAAAGACGTAGACCTAGACTAAACCCTGGTTTAGTAGGCTAAGCTGGTGCATTCGAAAATTGATGTTCAACCCTAGGCCTAACTTAGACTAAGATTAAACTCCGTCCTTCCAATTGGCCCTTAGACTTCATTTCCCTTGCGTGAAAAAGAAAACAACATTTGGTGTAATGCAACAACATTTTCATTTTATTGAGGACATGGGCGCGGATTTAGGAGAGAGACCCTGGGGGGGGGGGGATTACTTTAAAAACTATCGTTTATAATGAAATATTTAAGTCATTCTGAAATGACTGAGGGGGGGGGGGCATTGCTCCCCATAAATTCGCCCATGATTGAGGATGGAAGTCCGGATTCCTGGAAATCAATCATCACTCACTTTCTGATCTGTGCAGAGACCAGAGATCCCAATACTTGGGTTGATATGTGTCGTATGCTCAGTAGAAACCAATCTTGTAGCTAGCTTATCTAGCTGAAAGAAATTCTCATAAATAATTCTGGACACCTTGCTCAAAAGCTTGTAGATGCTCGGGTTTCCAAGTATCCGTGTGCTATTTTTGTTTTTTGAGCTTACGTGCTTCTAGCACAACTTTTGGATACCGTGGATATGGCGTTTGAATGTCGTTTTCTATGGCATCTTTGATATGTAGTAGTTCTTTCATCCCCTCTTCAACTCAGTCCTTCTTTCAGGAAAAGTGTTCTGTTTTTTTTAGATCTTTAGAGGGGGTAAAAGAGGAGAGAGAGCGTAATTCTAGTAGAATAATCAATGAACCCTTGTTTTTACAAAATTTATTGTTTTTAGTTGGGGGTGATCGATTCAGTCTGGTCACATCTCTATAAGAAACACTGCTTCAAATATATTTGATGTATTTTAAAATAGACTGTGAATGAATGTATTCATGTGTTGCCTGTATGTATATTTTCTTTGACCAAAGTTTTTCGGAGAATACCGGTACTATACATTAGAATTAGGATTTCCTCCCTCGAGTTTGTAGTTAACATTCAAAGGCATTTCCCTCCTTATATTTGCTTTTAATACACAAGTTGGGAATGTTGACAAAACTGTGGTTATATTTTAATTTAAAAAATCTTTAGAGTTCTAATTTAAAAAATACTGTTTTTCGTATTACAAACAAACTGTTTTATTCCTACATATAGGTGCTAGTAAATGTGATCTCAAGTTTTAAGACAAATGTACACCTCTCAGTGCGTAATGTTGTTGATAATCATTTCTAAGAGACCCATGTTTATTTCTTCTTAAAGGTTAATTTTCGTTCATGTAAATTTCCTATTCAGTTGAGTCACTGTGGATTTTTGTGTTAATTTGTCTCCCGAATATTTTATTCGGCTGGATTATTCGATTACGGTATATGTATGGTTTAATTTCTGGGGGTGTTAAAGGGTGGGGCGGTGCTCCCCATACCTTTTTTGTAAATAAAAAAAAGAAAAAAATGACATAGAAAAATGTTATGAGCATATCTGAATTTACGATTGCAAGTGATTTGTTCAATAAGTTAAGTAAGTTACATTATAGGTATATATTGTAGAGTGCAGACTACTATAGATTATCATATTAATTGAGTGTGTGTGTGTGTGTATGTGGGGGTTTCGAGTTCGTATTAGGCTAGGTTAGTTTAATTTATTACTATATATTTATTCCAAATTTCATTTCCAACTGCGCTCTCTTTCTTATGAAACTTACTTTAGGTTGCAGTGGGAACATATGATAGTATTTGTCTATTCTTTATTATAGAGCGATATTTCTCTATTCCACAATCCTCGGGAGGTCTAAAAAATATCTACAATTTCCTTTAGTTTGCCCCAAATTACATACTGGAACAAAAGAATCTAGCGTGGCTATAAATATTTCAAAATAATTAATAAACGCCCACGAAAAAGCACTCAATACAAGCGACACAAGCTGTAAGCTCGCACACGCTCTTGCACCAAACGAACGGCGCGCCGCCTGGATTTGAAATTTGGAACTATTTCAGGCGAACTATGGGCTCAAATGGAAGTTCCATCACTTAGAGTTTAAATCGCCCTGCTAGTACTTACGTTCCAATATAGAATCCTCCAATTCGTCTGGTGTGTCGAGATCTGGAGTGAGTATGTCATTCAGATCATCCTCGTCTGGCGACACCATGTCTGCATCGGGGTCACTTAATCGGCTGCTCAGAGATTTTTGGTCCTCATCTATGTCTGGTCCATTTAAAATGTCTTCGCTTACAAGAATTTTCTTCTTGTAACTTCGTGTCCCTACACAAGTTGAACAATCTGTATTAAGTGATATTTTCTTCTTGCATAAAATGAAGTTAATGCACACTCATTCTTCATAGATAATGGTTCATGGTGAAAAATCCTAACTTCGAATATAGCACAATGTAGAATCATTGGGCTAATATATACGTGACAAAGAGGAATGTGAATAATAGCACAGACCTCGTAATAGAGACTTAGCACGCTTCCCCATTTCTGGCTGCGCTAAAACTGATGGATTTTTGTTCAGAGCACGCGATTTTGAATCTATCCGCTAGGTAGCTCTGCCATAGACGTCATATTCTACTATCAGGTCTATGGCAGAGCTACCTAGCGGATGGATTCAAAATCGCGTGATATGAACAAAAACCCGTTAGTTTTAGCGCAGCCAGAGATGGGGAAGCGTGATAAGTCTATCTATTATGAGGTCTATGATAATAGCTACATTGTGCAATATTTTGAACTCGCCATCGTCCATTATCGATGAACCTGAGTGTACCGTATTATACTCCAGGAATACTTATCCTATATTAGAAGACTAAAAACTCAACTTGTGTGTTCTGAATAGATGTGTAAAGGCAAAATTTAGATGCTTCCATATATAAAAGACGACTTCATTTGATTTAGTACCTGTAACATACTGTTTACGTGGGCGTTTAACAAAGCTATGTACAGACTAAGACAAAGAATAGAGACTTTTCCTCCCCAGAACTTCACCACAGCGTATGTCCACTAACCAGGAATGTACCCGAACCTGATATTCAATATTTCTGAGTGTGATGCGGTTCCTTTTAAAAGAACTTCACAAGTTACGTGCAACGTGGAAAGTTTGGGTGTTAAGACCTTATCGTTTCCCCGCTAGCGGGGCTCTAAAGACTAAAACCTCTGAGAAAGATACATTCCAAACGCTTTGTGTTGAAATCGCTGTTTTTAGCGCAGAGCCCTCGAGGAGTAACGGAAGAGAGCTCACTTGTCGTGCGAAAGTTCCCAGTTCCAGTCCTGGTCATATCATTATCTTTTTACTTTACGTGTACAAGTGTTATTTATTAGAATGTGCTTTTGACATGTAAAGTGAATATTAGTGTTCTGCAGCTTTTTTGTTCTATCATTCGTATCCTTCCGTAACAAATATATATATATGTCAACTTAACATATTCGAAGTGTGTCACTATGCCTATTATTATTATGGATATTGAATACATTCTTAAGCTGTAGAACCTAATACTTCCAAGGATAAGGATAAGATGGTAATGAGGCTACAGGTTGAGGAAGAGTTGAGCTCTGGGAAAAGGTGTTGGCTGAATTGACAGGCAATATGTTTTCCTCAATTTCCCTTTAACTGACACGGTTTCCAACTGTATAACATTTTAAAGTAATTTTCGTACGTACAGATGACCCTGCTGAATGTAGAAATATACCATATCGTATTGGCCCGATGTGTAAAGAAGAAAAAACTCACCGGCTTTATTTTTTGGACTGCTCTAAGGACTGATTACATTGATTCAACCAAAACAGCTTTCCACTTGTTACTTGTACCATGTTTTAAGCAACTTCTATGATACATCAACTGCCTTGACACTCGATAATTATTTCGGGATAAGTCTTCAATATTATGAACAAAGAGTATGTCCACCTTACATAGGTTACGTGCCTAAACCGTGACCAAGTGAAAGGAATAGGAATTAAAGGAATATTACTTCGTCCTGAGTAATATATTTTGTTTTGCGCCGAACATAGGAAAGGTACCTTTTTCGGCACTTGAAATCAACACTGAAGTACAGGGTACGTCAAAATAATGGACCCGATTTCATAAATTTATTTTGTGAAATATAATGAACATATCTTAATGTGAGCTACGCGCAAGGAAAGGCAAAAGTTCAAAGTTTAGTTGAGTTTAGTTTATGTCCCGCGTGGTTGCATTGTCTACCGCTACGCGGCGCTGGAAGCAGTTAACGAAAATGGCGCTGACTGGAGAGCAGAAATCGTTCTGTGTGCTGGATTACCATGTAAACAACTCTGTGATGAGTATTCAACGGCATTTCCGTACCAAGCATGGCAGAGACCCACCTACTGGAAAAACCATTCGTACGTGGTATGAACAATTCAGAGATACGGGCTGCATCTGTAAGCGAAAATCGACTGGCCGTCCTTCAGCTGAGGAAGAGACAGTGGAACGTGTTCGCGCCAGTTTTGTGCGGAGTCCACAGAAGTCTACCTACCGGGCAGCGAGGGAACTTGAAATGCCACAGAAAACTGTATGGCGAATTCTGCGGAAACGTTTACAAATGAAATCCTATCGCTTGCAACTGCTACAAGCCTTAAGAGACACTGATTATGCTGCTCGAGCGTCTTTCTGTGCTGATTTTCTCACGTTAATGGAAGAGGATGGGTTCGCCGAAAGGTTACGTTACAGTGATGAAGCGGTGTTTCACCTTTCTGGGAATGTGAATAGACACAACGTAAGGATCTGGGGAACTGATAATCCCCACGCAGTTGTGGAACACCAACGCGATTCACCCAAGGTGAATGTGTTTTGTGCCATTTCCCCTGAAAAGATTTATGGGCCCTTTTTCTTCCTTGAACCTACTGTGACAGGACATGTTTTTCTTGATATGCTGCAACAATGGCTCCTTCCACAGCTCGAAGAGGATAGTGCAGATTTCATTCTTCAATTGGATGGTGCCCCTCCGCATTACCATGGCAGCGTTCGGGATCATCTCAATGAGGCATTGCCACAGCGCTGGATAGGCCGTGCATCTCAGGAGGATCGAGTTCTCATTCGTTGGCCACCTCGTTCTCCCGATCTGACCCGTGTGATTTCTTTTTGTGGGGTTTCATAAAGGATCGTGTTTACGTACCACCACTTCCAACAACATTGGGTGACCTTCGCGCCCGCATCACAGCAGCCATTGCAGAGATTGACCGTGACACACTACACAAGGTTTGGCAGGAGATAGACTATCGGCTTGATGTGTGTCGTGTTACGCGAGGTGCTCACATAGAGCACTTGTGATGTGACTGAAAAAAACTTTGAGAGTTACCCTTCTTACCACATGTATTACATTCAGATATGTTCGTTATATTTCACAAAATAAATTTATGAAATCGGGTACATCATTTTGACTTACCCTGTATATGGGAGATGCCAGCACTTTGCAAGTTTTGGAGAAGGGGTAGGAAATGACCTCAATCTTCTTTTGACATATTGTAGAGATACTTAAGCTCTGGCGGAGTAGCTTATAATAGTTTCCGGAAAACATGTTTTTATGGAAAATATCGGCAACTTAGTTTTCCGCACTTATGTGCAATAGAAGCATGTTGGATACTAAGTTCTCGATGTTTTCCGAAAATGATTATAAGCTCTTTAATTAGACGAAACTTAATTAGCTCTACAGCATATCAAAAGATAGTTGTGTCATCTCCTACCCCTGGACCAGAAATCGCGACAAAATGTCCCCTCTCATAGACTTTCACGCATATAATACCGAAAACACTAAGTTGCCGATAGTTTTCGGAAACGATTATAGGCTTTTGAGACGAAGCTTTATTATCTCTACAACATACCAAAAATAGTAGTTCCATCTCATCCCTCTAGTCCAGAAGTTTCGACAAACTGTTCCCTCCCATAAACTTCCATGGGCATCAGTGACGAAAACACTATGTTCCGGATGTTTTTCGGAAACTATTATTGGGTCTTTAGACAAGCAATTAGCTATACAACACATTAAAAGCTATTTTAGGTCACCTTCTATCTTTATAGGCCGCTCCGACGGAGCTTACGTATCTCTATAACACATCAAAAAATGATTGAGGTCACCTCCTACCCCTACTCCAGAAATTGCAAAATACTGTCATCTCGTACTTCAATGTTAATTTCAGGTGCCGAAAAAAGTACCTCGCCGATGTTTGGCGGAAAAGAAAATTATATCATATTACTCGGGACGAAGCCTATTTTCAATTGGTCGTGTTTTAGGCACGCAACCTATGTAAATCTCAACCTCTGAAGAAACAAAGGGGTCTATTCGGAACACACAGTCATATTCACTATGGACTGATTTGTCGTAACTTAAAATGCAAGTAAAAACAGATCAACAACATGTACTTGTACAGTCACGGAAAAAAAGTATTCCGGAAAATTGCATTTTATTACCATTTATGATCCACACCGGTAGCTATGGCTAATATATGTGATGAGCTCTGGCATAGCTCCCGATCTGGTCCATAAATGTTAGTTAAATAGGAATTAAAATACAATGTTTTCGGAATACTTTTCCCCGAGACTGTACATTTAAATCTGATTAATTTTCATTATATTTCTTTTACTAAAAAATACCTAGTAAGAAACTCTTGGATATCACTTAACATTCTTTGTTTTAAAGGGATAAAAAGGCATTTACATACCTCTGTTGTATTTCTTCTCAAAATAATTCACACAATATAATTTCAACTTAGAAATAAGAACTGAGTACCACATAATACATACACTTAGTGAATCGATATTTTCTCTACACACTAAAATAAATAAATCTGTATCACCCAACGCACCAAATACTATAGAAGACTACGAGGCATGCAAAACATAATACAATACTATTTCGTCAATAAATATAGCAAAAGAAGACAGATGAAATGAGTTCCCTTAGTTGTATTGTAATACTGGTGACTTGCCGTCAAGAGCCACGAAATTTGTTTCTACACATCGTTGGGCTAGAATAGCACTTCCTTTGATTGCTTTTTAAATATCTCAATTAATCAGCAAATTTCTCCTACTGGCAATAATGAATGAATAGTATTTATGATCTTTAGGCATCTAAGGCTCAGGCCAAATTGCGTGGAGGAGAGGATGCTGGAAGATAGTCGGCCCGGGTCTAGTTTTGTACGTACCACTCCAGCATTTGCATGGTCTCACTTAGGAAAAACCTTAGTTAGGATGGGCGGCCGATAGGAACCTTCCCAGGACCTTCCGAATAGTAAGTCAAGGCTCTACAAAGTGCGCTAAGACAGCTCTACTTCTACTGGCAATAATCTTTAAGCAATTTCGGCTCACTACAATTTTTCATCTAGCATATCTGAAATCTTGCAACTAACTGTACTTAGAGGATATGAACTTAGAAAAGGAACTGCTACGCCAGGTAAGGTGCTCAACTGATGGCCCGCTAACCCGACATTAACGATAAAATTATTTCAGTTCAGTCATCGCTCTATACTATAGAACAGGGTTTCTCAACGTGGGGATCGTGATCCTGGTGCAAGGGGGTTCTGAGGTGTGTGTATTAATAGCCTCCTGAAGGCTTCAACACACACAAAGTGAAACGAAACTGCTTATTATGCAGAGAAAAAAAATACTTTAGCGGGTCGCCGGACACAAGACATGGAAAAAGGGGATCGCATCATGAGAAAGGTTGAGAAAAGCTGCTGTAGAAATATGCCATTTGGTAACATTTAGTAGTGTTCATTAGTAAAGGCATTTGTAATATCTTCACGATTTCTACTAGACAAGAAAATAGGTCGCGACGCAAGTCAGTTTAAAACAATACAACTATTCCGAAAGGACCACAACCAAGAATAATCCCTTGACCTGTGTTAACAAAATAATGTCATGCGCTAACCAACCTGTTGATCTCTTGGGTGTACCTCTGGTAACATTCACGGATACTATTGGTGTTAACGGAGTTGGTGCTTTCTCTAATTTGGGCGGACTGACGTCATTTCCGGTGCCATTTTCCACATGATTACTATTACTAACACCACTTTTTATTTGTGCAGTTCCCGGTTCTTCATCCAGGAGTGAATCGGGCACCTCAAGACGCTTTAAACTAGGGTTGGTCGACTGGCCACGGCTTTCTACAAATAAACCTTCAACAACTCTGTCGCCTTCATTTTTATTTAAGCGTTTCGAGTTGCGACGAACAAATGTGAAGCCTTCAGAACTACCATCAGGGTCTAACGAGTCCATGCTTTGATTCCGTACCGAACCGTTTACATTGCCATTGGGTGTTCCGTTATGTTCTTGTTCAGGGTGTATAGAAAAGGATAAAGCCTGCACAATTTCGTCACCCAAAATGTTCGTATAGATTTCACTGTTATTAACAATTTCCTCGATTTCAGAGCTCGAGAGAAGATCTTGTAGCCTTCCAGCCAAAGAAAATAAGTCTTTAAACCGTTCCTTATCGAAACATTCCTGAATTTTCCGAAGTGTATCATCTCCAATAATTGATTCGTATCCATTCTCCTCTTCATACGTCACAGAACTCCCAAGACTAATACTTAATCCATTCATTTTCTCTGGATCCTCTGGTGTCGAAGTAATCGCGCCTTTTCCCTTGTTATTTGTCTGATTGCGAGTTATATCGGGTAGAATCTTCCTCCTGATGCTGTAATGCCTTTTTAATTCGCCGGATTTGACCACTTCTTCAATACGCGCTGCTTCGGGATCTTCTACAGTGACGTCACGTAATTTTCGGCGAAAACTTTTATTTCGTGACATCACATTCTCATGCGTCATTGGCAGATGATAGTCTTCGTAATATTCTTCCAAGTCGCTACCAGAGGCCGCCCCGCCGTCTTCTTCTTGGGAAGCAGCTACAAATACAGTATTAACCCTTACAACTCACACTCAGACAAAAAAAATCATAAAACAAAACAATACTATCAACACAAAAAATGTCTAACGAAAAACTAGTGAACAAAAATTCAACAAACAAACAAAAATAAATAAAATCCCAACAAAAATGTTGAACTGAAACGGAAAACACACCTCTCTTGTCTATGTTAATCAAACTAATACCCAAACGCTGCAATTATTTACGTTTCTCTTGCCAAGTCCCTTCTGATACATGTTACTTTCTTGAAACAAAATCTGCTACGTCTTTAAAATGGGAAAAGTTACATTAACAAAAAGATGAATCTTATTCATTTTATTAAGTGGAGAACTAAAAAAGATCTGTACTATGAATTGTTAAATTTGGCTACAACCTTCACTTTCCAGTTAGT
This sequence comes from Lepisma saccharinum, assembly GCA_022664845.1. NCBI lineage: Eukaryota > Metazoa > Arthropoda > Insecta > Zygentoma > Lepismatidae > Lepisma > Lepisma saccharinum. The sequence continues at coordinate 33,698 of JAGDQP010001816.1, forward strand.
AGAACGCTGGACGAAAGTTCCCAGTTATTATAGTTGCTTTTGTAATAAAATAATAATAAAAGGATGGGGTGAATTAACGCAAGTGTAAGCAGATATACATTATTTTGTTGGCAAAATAAATTTCTGAACCGACGTCATTATGGAGAGGGAATTGTACTACTGAAGAACATAGTTTGTTATTAACTAACTCTTATAAAACAAATCCGCAATGTATAAGGACACGCAGTGTTTCTTCCAGAAGATTTTATTCGAGGGGGCTCTTGGGGAAGCTAACGAAAATTATAAATAATACATATGAATAATACAAGTGTTGAGACTAATTCTTTCGGGGGTACGGTTGAAAATCCACAGGGGGGGGGGGCTTTTATGCCTGAAAGAAACAGTGAGGACACGTATTTTACTCTTAGTGCTTTGCTGTGAAACCGTGTCTGCGTACTTCAGTTTTTAATCTTCTGCATGGCAATATACATCTTAATGTACATATACTGTATGTATGTAGAACACATGACTATTGAAAATATGGAACTGTGAATTTACATTTGTGCTTGACTTTTTTATTAAATAAGATTTAAACCTTTACTATGTTTAAATGTCAGTCTGTAAAATTAATTTAAACTCCCGATATATAAAATACAGTGTAATATAAAACATAATGTATATTGCACAGCAACGTAACTTTGGAAGGGAATTTTTCGTAGTTCGATTTCTGTGTTGTGTTGTCAAGTAAAGAACTATTCTAAATTTCATGCAAATATATTAAGGTTAATATAAAGCAGTGATCTCCAACAAAAGATGGCAGCACTATCTCCGTATATGTCTAATGTATTTTTATCGTTGCACGAAATTTCAAAGCTGCTCCTACAAATTCAAGCCTAGAGATATTTACCTTTCAGGGAAGGAAGTTCATAACCAATTCAAGAGTTCTATCCGTGCCGAGTTTTTACTTTCTTTCTTGTTCATTCTTGAAAGAGCTTCTTTGTTATAGGTTTTGATATTCACAACAATCAAGCGATTTCAACAACAAAGAAAAACGAAAATAAAAAATCGGCACGGACAGAACTCTTGAACTGGTTATGAACTTTCTTCCCTGAAAGTTAGAACTCTCTAGGCCCGAATTTGTAGCAGCACTGAAATTTCGTGCAACGATAAAAATACATTAAGACATATACGGAGATAGTGCTGCCATCTTTTGTTGGAGATCGTTGCTTTACATTATTAACCTTAAACGTATGAAATTAAATATGTTACAGACACAATTAAATGAAATTATAAATAAAAAATGTAATTTACTAATTCTATATCAGGCTGTTAATTAAACAAAATGACCTTCAACTTGGTTCTTCTCCCTCACTGCCATCGTATCACATAACAATATGGCGATAGTAAACACTACTAGTTTCGCTAACTTATATATTGGCTTCATCAGATAGGAGAGGACAGATTTAATACAAAAAAAAACTCAAGGAATAAATGAACTTGTTGAACGGCTTCATATATTCCGGCGTTTTCTTCCCCCCTTCCATTCTTACCTAATGAAGCCAATATATAAGTTAGCGAAACTAGTAGTGTTTATTATCGCCATATGTATTGTTGTGCGATACGATGGCAGTGAGGAAGAAAAAAGTTGGAGGTAAAATTTGGTCCTCGCCACGTACATTTACATTTAAACAAAATGATACAGTACGGCATTGTTAATTACAATATTTTAACGTGAAACACTGGTACTTTTGTTTACAGATGAACATTTTAACTTGTCATTAATGGATAGCTTGAAGAGATCGTTCATGTTAAATCAGAAAAAGACAGGTTAAAACCTGTCAGATCTATTTCCATGGATTCTTTAAAAAAAAGTTTTTCCTATATAAGAAGTGTGGAGGATACCGAGTTGGCCTTGAAATAAAGTCAGGACCACTACCTTTGCCATTCCTTTTGCGAACAGAGTAAAGAGTATGTTGTGCTGGCCTTGCACCCTTAAGATTCCGCAAAGACCATTTAAAAAAAAATCAAAAGTTCCTCGTTCATCATGTACCTGGTGCTGGTGTCACGGTGGCCACTTGTACCGGATGTTGGATACACTGACTGGACTACACCCGGCAGTCCCATCTATGATGGATGTTGTTGGTTTTTATTGATATCTACGCCTTAATCCCGTCTCAAATCTGAGGGATGGCATCCCTCGACAAGTACAACTTCCGAAGAAAGCGATGGTTGGAGAAAGACAGCGGTCAAGGTTTGAAGCTATCGCCGAATGTGATTGGAGATGAATCTCTCTCTCTCTGGATGGCCGGAGTGAAGTGGTTTCAAATCTGTGCCGTCTCCCTATTGCTGATTCGTAACCCGCGACTTTCGCCATTAGATCAAGAAGCCGGGTAGTGTACAAATCTAGTCAGTTGTTGTATCGGCATATTATAGTCGCAGCTAGGTAACATTTGGTATCATCGTGCTGACACTCACTCTAATAGTCTTTACAGTCTCCAGATTATTTAATTATTTGGAAAGTTACAATTAAGCTTTTGGCATCTCGTCTCTCGAAGAACAAATTACGAACCGACGATGCCATATCATAACTAGCAGTCTTACAGCATAATTTAATTTCCATTTCTTCTGCAAACATTCACGAGAGATGTCGCGTTTACCTTGGGGGGGGGGGGATATCCATCATTCCACAAACCTGATTTCCACTGCTCCGAGTTTTGAGCTTCCTGTTTGGCAGAACAGTTAATGCTCTTTCTAGCTTTCGACCGGTGGAGATTCCGAAGTTAGGTGCTGCCCCCAACATCGTGTTGCCAAATGGTAAGTCAATTAAGAGCAGCGCACTCCAGTCAAAAAAAAAGTCATATAAAGTGATGCTGAGGTGTCGTGCTTTGTTTTACACTGTCCGAAAGGCTACTTGGGTTTATTTGATATGATGGCCACGGGCTATAATTCAATACCTTACTGAAATATCCGTGCTGGAGAACATCGACACTCTACGCTGCGATGAAAACTGTCTCACTTGTTATTCCAGGAACTCCTAGTAGCCGAAACAAGTGAGAATATGTTTCCTCTTTCTTGGATATCACATTCTATACTGTTCTGCGTGAGCTCCTTAGATCGAACTGGACGTAGGATCTTCTGACAATGACCTACCACCCTCCACTTCTGCAGGAAAAAAATCAGTCAATTTCGGTGTGGATTTAGGATGATTGAGCTTAGTAGGTACTGTACCACTGGGCAAACCACTGAGGCGACGACTTCACGATAACATCATTATTGAATCCAAAGCTCTCTGCATTGCTTCTATGTACTCATAATTGCTTCTCTTGGTCACCTCTATTGGTTGGTTCTTAATGTCCCCCTCACAATTCCCCTCTGTATAGCGGACGAAAGAAGTTTGTAGGCCTATATTGATGAAAAATTTTGCAGCCTAACAATTTGCTTGTTTAGTTAATATATAAAAATTCCAAAGAATACAACCAAAACATTTAAAGTATATTCACAAAAAATGTTTTGATCAAATTTTACAAATATTTTCATCCCCTGTACAGGATAAAAAAACTATGTATGAAAAACCCGAAAACAGGTTTCTCCATTTCTAAATTTCCACTACTACACATGTAACATATAGGCACAAAAACATCTCTAAAATCTAAAGTCTCTCACAATTATCTAATATAACTGTCAGAACATAACAACACATACACAAATCTGTTGCATATCAAGATATACCAGTTAACATAGAACAAGGCACATAACACACCAAAGTATTGTTGTAAAGATGTGCAAAATTATGTGGTGTCCAGTCGTACCTTTCTTCAGCCTAACATCTTCACAACCTGGTGAAAGAATGGCCTGATAGATTGAAGTATCTTCTTCATCCTCCATGTCCTCTCGATTACCTGTGAAAAAACATACAATTGTTTCAGTTTAACCTACTTAAAAGTAGATTCTACATCGTTACAAAAAAAAAAAAAAAAAACGCCCATTGGCTATTGTTGCCATGGCTTATTCTCCAGAATATACTGGCTTATTCTAGTTTACTAACATTACAAAATATATACATTACTGTTTCTCTCTGACAATTAATAATCACAGAATCTAGTTATGACAAGTTGAACATCGTTGTAACTACAGAGTAGGGGGAAGGGTGAAAATTTCCTCACTTTTTCTCAGTATTTGAAGAACGCTTTCTTCTTTCCGAAATAACCACATTGCTTCCTCCGACAATTTTTTTTTTTTTTGTTCATAATGTAAGCTCACATGTCACTGTATATAAGTAGTATTTCTAAATAATTAAAAAAGTCATAGCTGGGAACGTGGACACGACAACGAGCTTGTAAATAAGCTAACATGGTGGCGGCTTCGCGTGCACAATTCATGAGTTGTTCCTGGGAAACTAAATCTTTACAGGGTAAGAGAGTGCCAAAATAAGCCCTAGGTTCGATGTAATCGTTTAGTGAGTCCTCCAATTCCCTATAATTCATTACTGTAATAAAGCTACATTATTTTGTTTTCGACTGCTTTGTAAATGTTGCCAGAGTATGATAGAAAACACTGTTGCTGTAGTGGATACGAAATTTAGTGTTTACAACTGACAAGGGTGATAGGACGTACGTATTTTAATCTCAATTTACTTGACTCTGCTCATTTTTACTTGAACACATGCATGTAAATAGCATAATTTACAATTAAAATACATATTACGAATACCGATGCCTGAAGATGCTCCTAAGGCAGGAGAAAAAGCTAAGTGGTTGTAACTTCAAAATTCCCGGGGGCTGAAATACAAGTAAGCTTGATTTTATATATTGGCCCTCCGTGCGTAATAACAATGTCTTTATGGAGATCATATACGTCCCACACTAGAAGTCAGAATTAAATGGACTGAGGTAATCGAAACGTCAAGTTTCGTCCCAACCGGAACTCGAACCTCTCGTCACCAGCTAGGTATCCTAGTAGCACAGCAACTAGAGATACGGATTCGAATCCCAGTCACGGCAGAGACCAACGTTTCTCTATTTTTCTTCATCGTTATTTAAATATAAAACCCTTCTTATCTGTAAAATTTTATCAACAAGGATTTCTACTTTGCTGGCAATGTAATAAAATAGCTTTTTACAATTATTTTAGTAGCAAAATTCGTGAGATTAAAAAATATAATGGAACCATTGGTACAAGCAGCCACCACACTGAACTTTGCATAACGTTAATACCATTTACGAATTTAACAATTGAAGCACCTATGAAATTTCGGACAAACAGATTAGAACAAACAAAATAGGCAGGTATCGTACTCCTTGACCCTCAGAGAAGCCAGCGAACAAAAGTTGCTCGTAACTTATGAACAGATATTATGCGGAATGGAGCTATGAGTCGTTACGAAGCTCCTGGATTTGCTTTATTCGGTCAGTTCTCACTGGTCTCTTTCCGAAGCAAATATACTATTTTGTTGCACGGTATGGGCTACGTTTTCTGCATAGGAAAGGCTGGAGAAATAAGAGACACGGCTGATTCTGAAAGAAATGAGCTATGTACAATGTCCATTTGATACTCATATTGAATGTACGCTTCGTCTTTAGAAGCTGTACAAGTTTCACTTACTTTGAACAATGCTAAATGATTGAAAATTCGAAACTGAAAAAAAAAAGTGGTTTTCTGAATTAGTGTAGAAAGTTTAGGAGTGTTGAAATACACGAGCCAGTAACCCATAAAATGTTCAGCTATTCCATGCAGAATAACTGTCATTTGAAAGAAGAAATACACCTCTGAAAATGAAACTGGCTATCCTTTTGATTTGTTCATCTCTGTAATAATACTGACCAAATCATATTTTAATTTTTTTTTTAAATTTCCATTTTACACTAAAAATAATGTTATATTTTCTTAAGATAAAATAAAATAATAGCTGAGCAAAGCAAATACATTTTATTTACAAACTAAAAACGTGTAACAGTTTCACCAACTAACTAACAACTTGGCTTCATCAGACACACATCAAAGACATATTTTCGGTAGAATATTTTTTTCTCCATTGCGTGGAAAAAGTATCATGCTCTCTACCATCTCCTGTAATTACTTCATATCTTACTTTTCCAAGTTTCAATTGCATGACTTTTTGTCTGACAATTTTGTAAATAAATGGAATTTTGCGTGTTATATGTTTTAAAGCCTGAATCATCAAAAGTATTACAGTTAGGAAAAGTGAAACTTTCTAGGGTTTTCGTAGAACTGCCTCAACATTTCCCCCTCTTTCAACTAAATCGGAAGGATCAGCTGAGTGTCTATTACCCTTGGGGCTGATAAGAGAGAAGACTATGTTGCAAGTTTTATTTATTTTTCAACAATACACTATTAACATAACACCATTAATAAATAAAATCTCTGAATATGGTTCTTCAAATGGGTTGTTATGACTACATGCTCTTGTGGAAAACTTTCACAAGAATTTAGCAAATAATTTGCAAGTCTTTTATTACCCCAGCCACCCCTGTAGAAAATAGAAAATAATTGTTTTATATTATTTTGAAGTAACTTCTTAGCGATCTAACATTTTATTGTTCTTGTACGTATAACATATAAATTGTATTTTCGGTGTAAGACGTAGGAATTTTAATGTTCCTTTTATTTATTTCAATCTTTCTTTTTAAAATAATGGCTGAGCAAAGCACTACAATTTATTTTAAAAAATTAAATTTTTTTTTTTGTAAACGTTTTCGCCGACTACCAAAACACTCGGCTTCCTCAGACACACTAAATCATATACACAACACAACCTTCAGTGAGACAGTTCCGTGGTTCCTGATTGGCTCTTATCAGAAGTTCCCAGCCAATCCCGTACCGACTACAAAAAGTGAATTTTTAATTAACCCCCCCC
>JAGDQP010001816.1:40950-79774 GCA_022664845.1 Lepisma saccharinum
ACGGAATGGTACCAAAAAATTTGTGCGTCCGGGAACTATTGCCATGCTAGGAGTGATGTGGATTACTCGACAAAGAGAAACTTGATAAGAAATATGGAAGAAAGAATTAGGCAGGTCAGCAGTGAAAAAGAAAAGGCAGAGGAAGGGATAACAGTTTTTCATGAGCAGTTAAGGAGAAATGGATATGATAAGAGGAGGTTGAAGTTAAGAAGAAAAGGAGAGACCGAGAGACAAGGAGAAGAAAGAGCGGAACAAAAGGAATATGGAGAAGAAGAGAAGAAACTATGGTGGGGGATAGAGAGTATAGGAGAGGATACAGAAGTGATAAAGAGAATGTTGAAGAAGATGGGAGGTATTTCAACTTACAGAAAAGGAAGCAAAAGGCTACTGGACGTCATAAGAGAGAAGAAGAAGAAAAAAGTGAAGAGAGAAGAGGAGGGGAAGGAAATTATGGAGAAAAAGGGAGTGATATATAGAATCCAGTGTAGTGATTGTGAAATGTGTTATGTAGGCGAAACGGGAAAGAGGTTAAAAGAGCGGATAAAGCAACATAAAGCTGATATTAGGTTGGAGAGGGACAGAAATGCTATATATAAACATATAAGAGACACGGGACATTTAGTGGATTGGAGTGAAGTAAAAGTGTTAGGACAGGAAGACAGAAGGACGGTCAGAAAATGGAAAGAAGCACGATTTATAGAAGTTGAAGGTGGAAAAGCGATGAACTGGAACGCGGGACTTAAAATTGATGACCAGTGGGATAAGTTATTGAGAAGCCTGAAAATATAGATTGTATTATTGTTGTAAGGATGTACAGTGTTGCTTTGTTATTATTATTTATTTATTTATTTACTCTTTATTTTATATTTTTAACTTTTTAGTTTTATTTATTTCTTTATTTATTGTATATATTTTTAGTTTTCCTTATTATTTTTCTTTTTCTTTTATTGTATAATTTGTTTATTTTATTGCTTATTTTATTTTATTTATTTTCTATTTTATTTTATTTTCTTATTTAAATAGTTTGTACAAGAAGAAAGAGGAAAAGGGCTTAATTTGATTTTGTAAGATAAAGGTAGTAGGAGCAGGAGAGGGGGGGGGGTTAATTAAAAATTCACTTTTTGTAGTCGGTACGGGATTGGCTGGGAACTTCTGATAAGAGCCAATCAGGAACCACGGAATTGTCTCACTGAAGGTTGTGTTGTGTATATGATTTAGTGTGTCTGAGGAAGCCGAGTGTTTTGGTAGTCGGCGAAAACGTTTACAAAAAAAAAAAAATAATTTTTTAAAATAAATTGTAGTGCTTTGCTCAGCCATTATTTTATTTTACCTTTGGTATATAAAAGCAAAGCTCTCGTATGGAGAATATCACTTTCTTTTTACTTAATTTTCTTATATCACTTATAAATTAAGTTCTACAGGACAAGGCTTATTTTGGCATCGTATGCTTAAATGTAGTAGGAACAGGAGGTGAGAAGGAACGAGCGATTGTTGTTAATTATAAATTCACTTTTGGTAGTCAGTACGGGATGGACTGGCCAGGAACCACAGATAGTTGTCTCACTAGAAGTTGTGTTGTTTATGTGATTTAGTGTGTGTGTGATGAAGCCAAGTTGTTAGTTAGTTGGTGAAACTGTTACAAGTTTTTAGTTTTTAAATAAAACGTACTTGCTTTGCTCAACTATTATTTTATTTTAAAACAAAGCTGAATAAAGAATATTCACAACTAAAAATATCCAGAATGGACAATATAATATAACTGTTCAATTAAGTTTTCCTCCTGTTGCAAACTTGGCATTTTTTTAGATACATAGCTGCTACTATAGGTGACGGTATGCCAGTCAATATTCGCTTCCCCAAACTACATGCAAAATTTTCTTCCCGTTAAATTTTTATTGTAGTTAACACTATCGGAAAACTACTCACTACAAGACAATCCTGATCTTATTTTACCTGTAATTTCAGGTTCCTCGTGAGGCATTGTCATGCCGTGGGCTTCACAGGACTTCTGAGTGAGTAGCTTCATCTGTTTTGGACTGCTTGGAAAGTCAACTGAAACACAAGAATATATTAAATGGGCATCAAAACAGAATACATTCAGTTGGTAACAAAGAATGGAACACCTATGTATAAATTTTAATTGCATTCCGAACAGGCATTTTATTTCAAAGTTACAACGTACCTTTTAGCACTCTTTGTCCTCTTGCGAACAGCTCAGGATTTATACAGATATCCATTCTTATACCCTGCTACATACAGAATTAATACGCTATAGTATCGTTAAATCACAATATATCATATATCGTCGGCTTCATTCCAAAACCTCGTAAGCGCCATTTTCACGAAAATAGGGCTTTACATTATAAGATTATAAAATAAATTGCTACATTAAATCCCTAAAGCTCGAAGCTGAACTCCCAACTAGGACTTGACAAGGAAAAAAAACCTGCATCATCAAATGAGATTTTAACATACAAAAACTGTTTTCCTGAAAAATTGACTTTTTGCACACACGAGTTTTTGGAATGAAGTCGACAATAGACAATTCTACATTTCATTCTCATTCATTCATTCATTCTCTCTGACACCAACATATATTATTACTATTTTCTCCTTCCCTGCTGATTCTTTTCCCTCATTACTTTAGGAAGCCTCTCACAGACTCCTAGTAACTTCCAAACTTACTTCCCCACTTGGTGTTTGCTCCGGCCCCTTTAGTTATTTTCCTGCTCCATAACCTGGCCACTCTTGTTAACTGATGTCAGTTGTCCACATGGCTGTCCCTAGCACTAGTCCTCACTGACCGTTTCCTCCTCTATTGTGTGAACACGCCTCGTCACATTTCTATTGCGTTTGTGAACTTCACGCACGCCTGTCTATACGTTCTGACTTGTAAGTACTTTTTTCCATCTTATATAAATATATATTTTAGATGGTAGAATATACAGCTACTTACATGTCAAGCTGCAAAGACAGACGTACATTACCTTCACAAACACAAAGGAAAGCGGCAACATAACGCCGAAGCGTGTAGACATAATAGGAGAGGTGATGGGCATGCTAGGGAGTGGTCATGTTGCCATAAATACAGATGCACTTGTAATTTCTGTCTACCTCTTCCCATTGATCTAAAAGACCTCTGTATTGCCATTTTTGAGGTTTACTGTAGTTAGCACAATAAATTATACGACTACAAAAAAAGATAACTACATATAAAATTCGTTCCTGCATCAAATGTAACTTAACTGGGCAGCGTGACAACCCCTTAAGGGTCCTGGCCTCTCGAGACGATTGAACTAATTTAATTTATTTAAATTCTTTTGGTATCTTTGGCTTAGGTAGATGATGGGGAAGGTATCAGCCAAGGCCTTATTTAAGGTACAATTCCGGCATTCGCATGGTGAAACTGAGGGAAATCCTGGACAATATACGTCAGAATGGTCGACCGTGGAGTTAGAAACCTCGGACGGCTGTATTACGTTCAACCTCCAAATTAAAAATAGCTAGCGTTAGTCGAAAGAAGTACCAGAGATAAACTGTTTTGTAATATTTTCTTTTTCAGCCTCTGTTATACACGGAATGTTTTTGATAAAGCAACGCAGTGTTTGTCGGCTTGAGCTCGCACTTCATTCACCCTTCATTCCTGTGCGCCAAGTGGCCCGTGGTTCTCCGGTAATTTTAGACCATACGCTGAGCTGTATTTATGAAATGATTTAATTCACATAGTAGAACACCACGGCATACCGGACGTATTGAAGAACGAACTTCATTACTAGAACATGTAAAATTCGTGGAAAGAAACAAAATCTATTCAGCAATAAACCGTGAGAGGCAAAGTCAGGAAAAAGCCACGGGCAGACTGGCGGGCGGGGACAGGTGAGTCAAGTGCGAGCTCGGCCGACAAACTGCGTTACGCTTAAAAAAAAGTAAAAAATCAGTTTTAAAATTTAAGTCAGAATAATTTTAACTCAAATAAAATTTTGAAACACTTACTTAACTTAGCGATTTCAATCGATGCACACAGCCACCTAAATATAGCTATGGACAAAAAGATCGTCGCATGTCTAACAGTTTTCTTATTTGAAAAATAAATACATATATTGAAACATCGTATAAATTTGTTGTCTTCCAGACATATGCACAATCACATAACTCAATTTTGAGGAAAATACTGTTAACTAAATGAGGGTGATATTTGCAAAAATGTAATTTTCCATCGACAACAAAATTCTAAGTCCAAAAATCTACGGACTTACGTAGTTTCATCGTTTTATCTCGGGGAATGATATTTCTGTAACGCAATGGAACTATTAATCACAATTTTAATCTTCGTTAGTAGATGTCACAACGGGAGGGACATCTTCGAGAATTTGGGAAATATTCTTTAAAGATATGTGGCAATCTTTTTGTCCATAGCTGTACCAGTAACCTCCTGATCTATTATCTTCCCATTACGAGTGGTTGCGGGAGCTCCACTTCATTGATGCTGTGAATCATTTTGTCTGAGTATTCTTCCGTTAGAAACAAGAAGAGAGTCATTGGTTGATCTTAAGTGTGCCCTGCCACAAGCCTTAGACCACATTGGCATCTCTAGTAGGGTGTACACAAGTGAGAAAATATGATAGAACAGTTCTGAGATCTATATGGAAGGCACGAAAATTTTAGTGTTTTAGAAGTTACGTACTCAATGTGCGGAATAAAACGTTGTTTTTAAATAAAACAAGATACTGAAGTCCTTGTACTGGTCTACTCCATTGATGGTCAAGCTCCAGATGTTAACCCACACCCTCTTTGCACTCTCGCCTTCCAACCGAACTCCATGCTGGACGGCGAGGGCGAAGAAGGTCAAAGGTCAGATCAGAGCTCGAGGGAAGGTCGATGGCGAACTGTGCTGGAGGGTGACGACGACGGAGGACAAGGGCCAGATGAGAACTGGAGAAGAGGTCGATGGCGAACTGTGCTGGAGGGTGACGACGACGGAGGACAAGGGCCAGATGAGAACTGGAGAAGAGGTCGATTCCGAAGTCCGTGTTGGAGGGTGAGGTATAATGCGGGGTGAATCCAAACGTCACATCTACGGTCTACGCACGGCATACTAGATGAGGATAACGTGTGCATACATTCTGTGTTGAGAATTTTAAGCATGAAGTGCACTGCAACAGTTTTGGAAGGCTGGACTTCCACAGTAACCAATGGTTTGCTCTCGTACACACGACTTAATCACGTACACTACCACTATACTCGACACATACTGCAACTGCACACGGCTGTAAGCGTACAGAATCACACGGCTGTCTTGCATGCTATCGTTAAAGTACTCACGGTCTAAGAACGTGTGGCTCCGACTAGAATAAACGCTTTATTTACTCGCGGGGCAACAGCGGGGATGTTTTCTATTGTGTTACGCTGCCAGCAGCCAATAACAGCCTGTTATTGGTGCTGCTTGTCCGTGATTGCACACCGGCTCTTACGCCGTGGCGATTTTAAGCATGACATACGTATAAAAATTACTACATTCACATGCTTTAATTACATCAATTTCCCTGAAGGATTAGTGCATGTACAATTCGTGGGAAGAAATACAAAATCTACATGGGGCGCAAAAAGCCACGGGTCGACTGGCGACAGGTTAGTCAAGCGCGAGCTCGGACGACAAGCGCCCCGTTGCGCTGCTAAAATATTTTCCAGTATATAGTGCAGTGGACAAAAAGTATTAGTTTAAGTAATATGGTCACTTGGGGCGAAAAGCTTTAAATACAGTAATAAGTCATACTATGTTAGTTGGTGTTTATAATAATAATAAAAAAGGAAAGTATAATGTCTTGGTGAAGTAGTCGTTATCATCGTGAAGAACAATGATTGTAGAGTCCTCTGATTTAAGAATAAAGAACGATATACTAATTAAGGAATAGTAAGTGTGTGACTTCAAAGAGCAATAGAGAGATGCATGCTAGTAATAACTAGGAGGGAAAGAAAGACAAATTAATGGATTCGCGCACAAGCCAAGGTAGAATATATGACCAAGAATGCGAAAAGGATTAAATGAAGATGGGCCGGTCACATAGCTAGACGAACATACGGAAGATGGGCGACAAATGTACTACATTGGATTGATTGAGAGAGAGAGAGGGAGAGAAACGACGTCTAAATGCAAGATGAGTAGATGAAATCAAGCGTTTTTCACGAGCTACATGGATGAGGTACCAGAAGACCGAGATATATGGAAAGAAAAGGAGGAGGCCTTCATCCAGCAGTGGATAGAAAACGGCTGAATATGATGGTGTGTTACTTACATAGAAAGACTGTAATAATTGTGTTGTGTATATGAACCTACAGTTAGCGCAAAAAGTATTGATACACTTAAAAAAATTGACAAAAATTACAGCTTGGGTGGTAATTAAATATATTAAACAAAACAAAAAACTGTTCATCTTTTGATTTGATTCTAAAAAATTAAACAACAACAACAATGTCATATTTTGGAAAAATAAAATCATAAAAATTGAATTTTAAAGACAAACAAACAAAATATACAAGAACAAAAAGTATTGATACAATCCAAATTATCACTATTTGTGTCTTATGTTCTGTGGTTTAATTGGGCGTTTAATACTTTGTAGGGTATTCTTTGCATTTTCGGATGGCCTGAAATCGATGAGGCGTTGACTGCACCAATTTGGAATTCAACGATGTCAGAATATTGCCCCATTCTTCTATTAACGCACTTTTCCAGTCTTGTTTGTTTGAAATCTGTGCTGCACGCACTCTTCTTTCTAGATATGCCCAACAATTGTTCAATTCGGTTGATGTCTGGAGACTGGAGAAGTTTCCATGTATTTTGCTGTGTTGTAAAACATCCATAATCGTGTATTATGAGCTCTATGTTTTGGATTATTATCATGCATAAATATAAAATTATCTGTAAACCCCATTTTTTCTGTTGACATAGGGAAATTAGACTTTGGTATGTTAATATAGGCCTTATGGTTCATTACCTAATCAATAAAATGCAGATTCCCCACCTCAGAAGCACTGATACAACCCCAAACTAACACAGAACCATCATCATGCTTTACAGTGAATTGGAGATTTTGCCAATTATTCAATTATTTCAGCTCGGTACTATTTTGCTTCCACGCCTTTTTCCTCCCATCTGAACCAAAAATGTCAATTTTGATTTCGTCCGTAAAAAGGAAGTGATTCCACAATGCTGGGCTCTCGTTTATATCCTGGTTAGCGAAATGCAGAATTTTCTTCTTACGCGTTTCGCTTACAAAATATTTTCTACGGGCTGTTCTTCCGTGTAACTCGTTACCCCGCAGATAATTTCGCACAGTGCTAGCACAGATATATATATTTCCTCTTGTGTAAGTGCAACTGCTAATTTTGGTGCACTCATTTTAGGATTACCCTTTACTTTTCTAATCAATGTTCTTTCAGTGTATTTGTTTAGTTTCCTGGGACGCCCAGATCTGTGGCCATTCTTCAATGATTTTCTTTCATTAACCCTACATATTATATATTGAATTGTTAGCTTTGATCTTAAAACTTGTTTCGATGTCTAAGTTCATGATTTACACTGAATATGTAAGCCAATAATTGCCTTTCATTCTGCTTCTGTGGTCTCTTTCCCTTTTCGCCCCATTTTACAGGTTTTCCACACTACTATTTTAGCTACCGTACAGCACGTCGTGAACATACAAACGCAAGGCAATCCAGACTGAAAACTAAATAGGACGAGCAGCTCCCTACCCCTCCCGTTCCACCCAAAGTTGACGAAATATAATGGTGTATCAATACTTTTTGCTCGTTCATTTTCTGTATTGTTAAAAATTTTATCTGACAGCAGCCTTTCGTACAATATTTTGCCTTTGATCTTCTGAAGAATATTGTCTAACAAGTGTGAGAATAAATTACTTTATTAACTTTTATAACAAAGTTCCATGTACTAGAGATTATGCAGATTTTTAATAATTTTGTTAGGTGTATCAATACTTTTTGCTCTAACTGTACGTTTGTTCGACAATAACACTTATGAATAAATGGGTGGACTTTAGCTATTTCCCCGAAATAGAGTTCAGTGAATCCTTTATTAGTACTGAAGGCAGAAGTCGACAGTGTTACGATAGTACACTTCCAAAGGCTAGTAATTTATAGATTACTGCAGTATACCATAGAACTTTTTTAAATGTCACTCCATATAGCTTTTTCCAAAGAGTATTATAAAAATAAATAAATAAAAAGCTCTTCGATAGCAATAGCAATTTATCACAAGCATTTTCTGACGAAAATAATATACCCTTTACAAGCTTTTTAGAGTTACCATACTTTAATTATAAGTTCAGTAATCGAATTATTTTCAATAGCTGTTATGTAAAACGTAACCTATGTTACCTGTTATGTAATACAATCAGGGTTGGTTGGTTTAAACCAGATGTTAAAAAAAATTGGTTTAACCCCCCCCCCCAAAAAAAAGGCAAAAATGCCACAAATATAATGTGAACTTGATGGTGACAATTCCACATATTAAACCATCTGCGTTAATTTTATAACATTTTCGCCTTGTAATCAAGGGGTCCCGGGTTCGATTCTCGATGGGTCCACAGAATTTCTCTCAAGTGCAAACCGAGTAGTGGTTTGGATGTCACTGTAAGAAGTAGGTCTTGTCCTTCATAACCTTGCGGTTATATAAGGACGTTAAACCTAAAGAAACGAAACGAAACCAAATTGTATCTTTCGGTTTGCATGAATGCCTGTTGTTTCATGGAGAAGCCAGAGTTAACTTTGCTTAAATATATGGATAGAAGTTGGCAAAAATTATCGACTGGCATCCAGTGACGTACATTATTATTATTATTATTATGCAACTGCAATCAAAGGAAAAATTCTAAATATTCTTTTGTTCTAAGAATGCTTAGTATTGATAAAATACACCGAAATTCCGTACAAGATTTTTTTGTCATAAAAACCACAGGAAACGAATTTATTGAAATCAAAACTATTTTCTGTATGTAGCTATATGTATGGATGGTTCAGAGCCAGAGCGAACTCACATAATTCGTACTACCTTTATTCACTTCTTTTATTGACATGCATTTTAAGTCTATGTATTTCTGACTCAGCGAACTAGCTTGGACTAAATTAAATCTGTAGTCTTTCGAAATTGTCCATTTATTTTAATAATGTATATAACTCAAGAAGTAGGTGTTCGTGATGAAAACTGGCTTGATGTTGCCTAGGATAGAATCCAATCGCGAACTTTTGTTACTGCGGCGATGAACGTGCGAGTTCCGTAAGCCATAGAGTGAGAGAGTTAGTATAACTCTGTACAGTGATTTCATTTGTGTGGTGTATCTTTTTGTTCCTTTGAAGTGACTTACTAGTTATTATATTCACAAGTATGCAAGATCAGTATAACCTATTTCTATCACGTGTCCTAATCATCGCGTTTTTACTCCAGGGGTCTTGCGTTCGAGTTCAAGTGGAGGACAATTTCTCTCACGTGCAAACCTAGTAGTGGTTCGGACTCCACTTTAAGCTGTAGCTGTAGGTCCCGTCCTTCATAAGGACATTAAAGAGAAAAAACTTATTTTTATGCATATGTAACAAATAAAGGAAAGTATTTTAAAAAAACGGTTTAAACAAAAAAAAAACTGGTTTAAACAAAAAAAAAAAATAGTTTTTGCCAACCCTGAATACAATACATAACCCTGGTTACTTTTTCTAGATTTTCTCCTTTCTTGATTATTTAAGTTCTAAACTTCCAATAACTGTAAATGTTATACCTTCAATGTCACAAACTCTATAGTATTCCTATTAAAAGAGAAATGAAACAAAACAACATTACCTACTTAATTTCTGCATTCCGCCACGTCTTTCCCCATATTTTACTACAAAACCGAAACGAAAACTCACTACACTGTCTTCTGAAGGATCACATATTACAAGATCTCGACTACATGACGAAAACTGAATTTCGTAACCGTTCCACTGTGTTGTATAGCTCACAAATGTTGATTCCAACGAAGAAACAGAACGGTAAGGACGTTTCAATGTCACGAAGTTCCCAGCAATTTATTTTCAGTTCGTCTTCCAATGACAATTCCGAGTTGACTACTTGCCGTGTTCTGCCAAACCTACGAGTTCACCTGCAACCCGTTGCTTCACACAACAGTGAACCGTACATTAAGACAAAACAAACAAAAAAGAAAATACTGTATGTAAATCTTGGATTAATTTCCAGTATTCTTTTCACACCGAATTTTTTTTATTTTCCATATAGCAATTCCCTCAACAATTCACTTCCTTGAAATAATAATATTTATAATTGTTCTGGGCTTATTCCTTGATAAGTACCTTTCGAACTTTACGAAAGCCAGTTGCTCATTTTCAGATTAAAACTGTTTTACGGCTTTAATTAAACAAGTGAGTCGGAGGACTGTGGATATATGCTACCGTCATGCTTCAGCACCAAGACCTTAACACCACCTCAAACACCTTCTTACAAGCAAACTTACTGATGGGGAAGACAAAAGCTACATTCTTTTTTCTTGCTTCATGATTAGGATGTCAAAATATGTGCGCATACAAATTTTGGCAACCCGAGTGCAATTGGTTTGGGAAATATTGATAATACAATACTCATATTCCTTGTATGTCGATAGTGATATAAAAGTGTTCAAATACCATTATACTTTGAAATTGCTGGCAGAAATGGAAATCAAATACATAGTAATGGGTACTGGATAGAAGGTGCTACATTTTGGAGGGTATATTCTTCATGGCCGCCATCTTGAATCTTCATTGATTTTCTTACGTGGGAAGGGGGTCAAGTATTATGTCATTCTGGGCTAGAATTTTAGGGGAAAGATGTTTCTGAAGGGTAAATGTAATATTGTGAGAGATAAGGGTATGTGCATGGGGTAATGATGCCATTAGCTTGGAAACGCCTATTCTGCCTTGAAATACCGAAGGGAATGAAAGTCAAATGCGTACAAATTCATATTGGTAGGGAACTATACTCAGAAACAATTTATATCCATTTAGGTTTCATTTCCGTGTTAATTTCGAGACGAAATGGGTATTTACAGGCTATTGTATCATTACCCCATGATGGCGTCACATACCCTTATCTCTCACAATATTACATTTACGGCAAAACTGACTTCAGAAACGAATTTTCCGTAAAATTCTAGCCCAGAATGACATATTACACTACCCTCTTCCCATTAAAAAAAAATCAATCAAGATTCAATCCCAGCGTCTGACCATCCTGATTAAGGTTTTTCCAGGAGGTTTCCTCAGTTACGCCAGGTAAATGCTGGGATGGTACAATCAACTTAGGGCCTGGTCAGAACCTTCTTGCACCCTTTCCCTCCCTGTCCCGGTTTCAGCCTTAGATGAATAAAAGCCATAAATACCATTCAAAATTCAAAAAATACTGAATCACAGAATGGCAATATTTTGAAATGATCAGGGAGGTCAACTAATGGCTCAAATGAGGCATGCTTTTGTTGCTTTGTGATCTCCCTATTTTTCTGTAATCAGTGTTAGCAATGCATTCTCAAACTGTCCTCCAGTTGGTTCTAGTTAGTTGATGACCAGGTGGTCAACTACTGACACCATCTGAATCAAGGACTAAAACGGAAAGCCGGGGAGGGACAACTTTAGGAAGTGTCGAAGTAAATCGAATCGAGTTTTTTTATTATTATTATTATTATTATTATTATTATTACTTGAAGCTAGTTTTTAACCATGCATACAAGGTGCTCTAGGCTGCGGACTCGTTTGAAGTTTTGATAATTCGAATCTATCAACATCGGCGCCCCTAAAGTTATTCTAAACCCGAAACGGTGGGGTAACTCCAACTCTACATGTGATCATGAGAGTTGTTTTTCGACCAAAAATTACTTTCCTAATGCTATCATTTAAAGAGAACTCACAAGTAAACCTATCGATGCTTCAAGCTGCCTTTTCGACCAAACTTGGTAGAGGATTAGGAAACCACAAGAAAACATGATTAAAAGTGCTCTCGTCCATAAAGACGGGCGCAGTGATCAAAAGTTCCATATAACTCGGAAAACACATGTTCATTTGCTAAATGCTGGAAATAGTGGAAAACAAATACCCAACAATGCATACCAGGTCAATGCGCTATCATTTAGAGAGTACGTTTGTTGTGGCCCATCTTGAATGCTGCTCGATTTTTTTAAAATGGGAAGGGGTCATGTAACGTATCAATCTGGATTAGAATTTTACCAGAAATTCATTGGTGAAGTCAGTTTTGCCATAAATGTATTTGCAAGAGAGATACACATACCTGATTGTTGTTGTGAATAGTAAAACTTGCAACAATGAAGCAATTTTAACAATGAACAAAAAAAATCTGCATTCCACGAACTCTTGAATTAGTTATGAATTTTCTGACCTGAAAGTCTGAAGAACTCTCTAGGCTTGAATTTGTAGGAGCAGCATTGAAATTTCGTCCAACGATAAAAATATATTAGACATGTGCAGAGCTAGTGCTGCCATTTTTTGTTATAGATCGCTGCATTACAGTAACCTTAAAAAAATGGATTTGTCACTGGATTTAACTGAAAATTTCTAATAAAAAATAATCAGGTGCTTTCCTGTCACAAGTAAATACCGGGATAGTACCTACTAACTATGCTCTGCCCAACTACCTTTCAACATCCTTTTCCCCAACCTATATCAACCTGATCCTGAGATGCCCAAAGGCCATCAGACGGACAGATAGATCCTTCAATCAAATTAAAAAGTCAAAAGACAAATGAATATGAAACTTCTTAAGGAAATTAAAATATCTATTATAAAATACTGGACGTTCTAACACGAATTATTAAAACCATGGAAAATAGAAAATGTTTAAAAATATATGTACAAAATATCGACTAATGAAACTGACAGCAAACGCAATACAAATTGAAGAAATTAGTGTACGTGGACTCTATTTTAAGTATTTGCAGGGTCATTTCTTTTACACGCTACAACACTACTTAAAGCAATATAATTCCTAACCAGAGCAATCGTAAAGTTTATTCAAGACACATAAAAACAGCATACTACATCCATGTATTCTTCTGAAATACTTATTGTTCTCAATCATCAGTAGACGACGGTTAGAATGCTCGGTTAGCTCAGTACTCCAGGAAGCAATTTTCCACGCTGATATCTGAAGTACAATTAACGAACTGTATCAATTAAGATCACTTTCGTTTTTATGACTATTCCAGTGAGAGTTTCTCTGTATTCTTGTTTGTGTACGTTGCTCAAGAGCATAGGCTGGATATGCTCCATGTTTTATGTATTTTTATGTATTTAGTTCAAGAAATACGTTAATTATGTTCGTATGAAATGTTTTAACTAGTGAAATGGACATTTGATTACGACTGGAGGAAATTATAGAAGTCTTCATCCACCACGACAGTGTCATAACCAAAGAAATCCCTTTAGAAGATCCCCCCCCCCCCTCTGTGGTACGAAATTTGAGATATTCTATTCACAGATAGATATTGGTGGTCTCTACATGTTGGCAATATTTTACAGCTGTGTGTAGAAAGAACCTTCTGTATTTTGGGATGGAATTCCATTCAACTTTTTTATATATACTCTGAATCATATCATGAAAGCCTTCGTGGGGGACCCGGACCTCCTATCAGTTGCGGTTAACCAAACATAGCCACGACCACCAGAAAAGATTCCGGCAAGAATTTTTTCTGGTGGTCGTGGCAGATGGCAGAAGCGACAGGTGGTCATATCTTTTTCTAAAGAGAAAAAGGTAAGAAGAAGAAAAAGGGAAGAATAGTAAATAAAGAAGTGGCAACGTCTGGGTCAAAACCACAGCGATTCCTTCCACATGTCTGTGGTTTTGAATGGTGACCTAAGGCTTTCCTGTTTTGGAGTACACAATATACAGAGTTTCATTTGTCGGGGGAGGGGGGATGATGAGGATTTTATCCCTTTCTGAATATCATCCCAACCAGGAATAAAATCTTTGTATTTCTACCCAAACAGGTAGTATGTTGAAACCAGTCCCATAGCTAGCCGAAAACCTTAGGAATAGTCCATATTTCAAACATATTCCTTTGCGGAATAATTTATTAATAAAAAATGCGTGGTAGAATAACAAAACAGGAGTAAATTACGTACATTTCAGCGAACGTTTCATAAGTAAAAGAGATTGTCATTGCTCGGTTAGATGCCAGTGACTAAGTTTATCATCTGTACTCATACGAAAAGTCGTCTTATTCGCTCTTATTTCGATCCTGTTTGGAAATCCAATACTTCCTTACGGCCATCCCTTGGACATCCACTGATAACTTTGGAATATGCAGTTTTGGATAGAGCAGGTCTCAAGTTATATTCTCTTTATTGATGTTCATGTGATTAGATGGAGCGAGCTGTAACCCTGTAGGTAATCAAGGCTATAATGAAGGGCAAACAACTAAAACCTACACGACCGAACATGGAATGGGAGAGGAATTTCTGCTACTTGCTGCTTCACTATTATTATTATTATTATTAGGGTGACGAATACGTCACTAAAATCAGCGAAAAGATTATTAAAAAACATTCGGAAGGAAACATGATGTATTCCACCACTCAAATGGAGGAAACATTTTAACATCTTCGTGACGATAAACCCCACGCATCAGAAAAATGTTCATGATCTCCAATCGCTTTCAGTAATTTATACCTTTTTTTTATTATTAAGATTATAATCTAAAAGTTTCCAACACAACACAGTACAATACCTGGTTCCACTTGATAGCTATCGGAGAGAGGCAAGTCGAGATCAAGTCCTCCAAGACTGAGGCGAGAGTCGCACCGCGTCCGGCTAACAGCCTGTGCATTGTCCACACTGGGGCGGTTGTCAACCACCTCCACAGAATGAAGGTTGTCGAGAGTTGAACGGCACGATAATGGCACTTCCTGGAACAAAAGAATTTTCCAAATGAAGTACAATACGTAATCAACAAGTCTTCTACACAACACAGTTACGTATCACCACCTAAGAAAATGAAATACTGAATTGGTAAAAGTCCCCATAAACCAATAAGCTTTTCTTAAAATAATAAAAAAAAGTAAGTGAATCTCTAATGGAAATAGTGTGAATCTCTGACGCTAGATGGCAATGTAATCTCATATCTAAACTAAACTGGGTGGCGCGACAGCCCTTCAAGAGCCCTGGCTTGTCAGGGTAACGCCTCTTCATAACCATGTGGCTGACTTCCATGACCACAGTTCGCTACTACTTTTATTGAAGTAGCTCCCTAATTGTCCTCAGGATGCTGAGTCAACACCGAAATCTTGATCTCCCACCGGGAATCGAACCCGCGACCACTCTCACTAAAGTCGAGCGCGCTACCGTCTAGGCCACAGAGGAGCCTTTGTCTCATGTATCTACTATGGACAAATTTCAATCATCAATGCAAGCCGTAGTTTTCATCATAGACCAACGAAACTTCGAACTTAGAAACACTCTACCAAAATGTACAGACGATTTTTTTATATTCTCAATTATACATTGTTGAAAGACTCCATTGTTGGCTCAAGATACAGAATTAAGTCACCAGTGGAAAAATGTAATTTTAACGCAGAATTACGAAACTTTGATTTTAGAAACATTTCACCAATACCTAAAGGAAAGATACAGGCGAAATCTTCATCCTCCGAAATATGCATTGTTGAGAGAGCTCTATGGTTGGCAAAAGATTTAGAATTCGAACATCACTGGAAAGTGTCGAGAACTACGGAACCTTGAGTAAATACTTCGCCAATATCTAGGAAAAGGTTCAGACGACGGTTTTTCATACTCTCAAATACTAATTATTGAGAGGTCTCCATTGTTGACGAAAGATACATAATTAAGACATCAGCGAGAAGCGTTAATTTCAAAAGCAGAACTTTGATCTTAGAAATTCTACCAATACCTAGGGAAAGACACAGACGAAATTTTCATGCACCCATATATGCATTGTTGAGACCTGCATTGTTGGTCATGAAGATAGAAAATTCAAACATCAGTGGAAAGTTACTCCACTTTCACTCCGGTCTGTCTACTAGACACAATAATCTGCTTGCATCATTGATGTGAGTTATTAAATAAGTTGAGCTACCAATGGATTCAATCCAGATTCTTTAATATCTTACATGCTAGTGAAAATAAAATTAAGATTCTTGCAAAGTACTTTCTTGTATTTCTGTTTACAAACATGATCAGAGTCCGTGGAAAATGGACTGTAATCACGAATTGGATTCACTCACAACGGAAAGAGCTCGGAGAAGAAGCTGCTGGATCGTCTTCGTACTACTTGAAGAGTTCGCTCCATTTACACGGAAAATTTATATGTGAATGTTTCTCGTTTCACGAATTGTAGCTGCTGCACCAAATGTTAATAAATTCATGTTCATCTAACGTTACAAGAGTGAAGATCAAGAGCAAGGCTGTTGGCTGTCATTGTGTTCTGTGGAAGGGCGTACGTTTCCCACGCGATAGACTCCAAAGTTTTCTCATCAGTGGATCGGGGGCTCATTAACTTGTACATTGTCTTCCGTAAATGCATGTAGATCTCTTATAAAACAAGCTGTGAAGTGCTTCTCATGCAACGCGTCACTTCTTTCGTATAATTAAAAAGAAAAGAACATTTTAAAAGTCGAATAACGGATATCTGCAACTTCCGCTTTGGTCGTTCCTGTTAAAGAAATAATGATTCGCAGTAATTTCCTCCTTTTGGCCTTAATCAGCATACTACAAAGAATCTAACCCTGTAACGCTATACATTATTTTATGATTGATGGAATGTCCGATAAATTTTACATGCTTGCACAATCCTTTTGTCTGAAAGTATTTATATGACCACAAAATCCATTTATTTAACGGTGATCCAAGGAGTATGAAGTCAGCTGACACTGACAACGGAAAAATCGGAAACTTGCCACCAAGCAGAAAATGCAAAAGCAAAGGAGAAAAAAAATAAATAGCTGACCACAGTCTTCGCTGCCTACTTTCTCTTCTCATACAGTAGAACCGCTGTAATCAGATCTCCGATGGTTCGACTCCTCGCACAATCTGACTATGACGGAGGTATATGAAATATGGCGGATTTCTGCACTTGTCCTTGAAATACTACGTATACTGTTCGGTCATTTAGCGTGACACTTAACCAGTGCGTGCTTTACTTTACTACTATTTATCATTAAAGCAGTGATTTTTTACAAGGTGAACAGTATATTTTTTTTGTATTTTTCTTAATTATCAAATGTGGCTATTTCTTTGCACTTTACTGTAATATATTAAATATATTTGCTCCTTTGATAATCCAACTTTTCTTGTGTTCCGACTATACCCTCAGTCCCAAAGGTAACGGATTAACGGGGTTCTACTTTATGGCTAAAAAATACAGAATGTTTCTGAAATAACTGCGCAAACTTCGGAAGATGACTATTTACATCAAAACATGCGTAATTTCGGAGCTCAAAGTTAAATCTGCATCGTCACAAATTACGTCATAGGTCGACAAATAATGACGGAAGCAGTGTCGCCTTAGCAAATCACATTCTAAGTAGTGCGCAATACATGTATTTAAGCTGTTTCTGATTGGCGAATGGAGCTCAGAGGTGATTTCTAAGCCTGCTCTACTAAACCATTGCCAAGAAAATTCTTACGTTACGAAATCTGTCTATGCGACACACCCTCACTCATAAACAATGCTTATATGGATGTACTGGGCACTACTTTGTCGTCTGTGATTTGCTGACACCGCTTACGTCTTTGTGTGTCGAGATATGACGTCATTTGCCCTCCAACTTTGAGCGCTTGTAGCTTCGAAAGTACCCCCCCCCCAAATGAACTCTTTTCTTGTTTTGATCAAAATAATCCCCTCTCGTAATGAATCGGTATTATTTCAGGGGCATCCTGTATATCAAATTAACTAATCCACAAGGAACTAGAATGCCTGGACTACATCATCATACTTTACGGTCCTTCTAATTTCTCAGCTAAAACAAACAATTTCAAAACTTGAAGTTGTTATTTAATAGGTATTAAATATTACCTGTGTCACTTTTCATCATTTTAATATTATTCATTTTGGCGTTTTTTTTTTTGTTTTTTTTGTTTAAAAAGAGTTATGACTATCAAAGTTTCTTACGGCTAGCCATACATTAAAAACGGAGCGGGATGTCGTGCTGCGTGAATCATTTACGCTTTATTTCCAAAATAATAATAAATAATAACCACTGGCGTTACAGGTCCTGAGCCTGCTCCAACGCCATCTATCCGCGGTTGGTGGAACTGCGTCCACCAGAGTGACGGCCGTGGAGTCAGTACTGCGCGTCACCTTGATCACGAACAGGCGTATCAGGGACTTTCTAGACCAAGTGGTAGTCACGTCTTTATTCATAACTCCCCACTTTGCCCCACGACGCTGGGTGGACGCCGAAAAGTGGGGTGCTCCAGCAGGGAATTGAACCCGGGACCACGTGGACATGAGTCCAACGCTCTAACCACTAGACTGTGAAGCCCCCCTTTTATTTGCAAAATACTACTCTTAAAACACAACACCAGGAAATATTTAGAATGCATCCGACGTAGGAATATTCTCGGAAATATGGTGTATAGGATTCAGAAAATATTTTAAAACTGCCTACTTAATCCACATAGGATACGGTACATTTTAAACACTATTTTATAAACATTTTCTCGCTGTGTGGGTTGTCTCTGATTTCTAACACATTTTACAGTCTTACGCCTTTTTCTCCTACATAAAATAAATGTTTGTGGTTACCAAAATAATAATAATAATAATAATAATGTATTTATTTATTTGTCATGTGCTACGAACAGCAATACACCAATATAGCACTAAGTCACAAAACAAATACAAGGTATTAAGCTACATAATAATTGTCCAAAATACGTTTCAGCAGAATACAGCCTTTGTCAGATACCGATAACATCTTACGTTGCCTCGTTCTATACAGAGGTATATTAAATGTTATTTGTTCTATAAAATAGGTACTTATAATATTATGTTGCAGCACTTTCTCTAAAAACTTCTTGTCACCGATTTTCCTTCTCCGCTCAGAGGTTCACAATTAAAAATGTTACACCAAAAATCACAGTCATATGAAGAATAAGTTAAGTTAAATTTAAAACACAAAAGTCTAAAAAAACACCTCTGAGTTGCTTCAATACTACCTATTACCGTCTTGGTAATGTCATTCCAGACGGTGGAAGCGTAATCAAGTTTACTTCTCACCAGTACCTTGTACAAGGTTAAGAATGTGTCGATCTTGTTAAAATCATACCACTGGTTAAAAAGGAAGCCTATTAATTTCCTGGCTTCACCTAATCGCTTAATAATATGCTCCTGGAAGCTTAATTTAAAATCAAAGTGTACACCAAGATCCTTTATTGCATCAACTTTTGTTATAGTATTACCATATATTTTATAGCTACTGACAAAGTATTGAGTTTTCTTCGTGAATCGTATGAACTTAGTTTTCTGAGTATTGATTGTCATACAGTTATTTGTACACCAACGACTAACCCTGTCTAGATCTTTCTGTAACAAGCTATTGTCACATATATTGTTTACTTCTCTAAAGATTTTTAAGTCATCAGCATACAAAAGTATGTTGGAGTCTTTAATCTCCTTTACAATGTCATTAATAAAGACGCTGAATAATAAGGGACCCAGTGGAGAACCTTGAGGAATACCGTTTGTAATGGTACAAAGGTTAGATATAGCACCATCAAGTTTAACTCTAAAAGTTCTGTTTGTTAAATAACTCTTAAACCACTTTAAGTAAATCGCGGAAAGTCCAACATTGTTTAATTTCCTAAGCAATATATTGTGGTCCACACTATCAAAAGCCTTTGCCAAATCTATGTAAATCACGTCGCATTGAGATCTGTGAAAAATACACAATAATAATAATGCATTTAATGTATTTATAATAATAATAAAAGCAAAAATAGAAAACTGAGATCCCAGTATTTTCTAGTTTGACACGCTACCTCTATCGTTACGGCGCCACACACTTCCTCGCTGAACTGTTTCGTTGTTCAAGCCAAGCTTGAAACTTTAACAGTTAATATAAAAAAATGGAATATTATTCATTGTTTATTATAGAATTTAGAACATCAGTTAACATTCTAGTGTGTTTTGCTGTAGTTAAAATCTGGCTAATTTCTGAATATTTCATGTGCTTGGCACAAACGAATGAGTAACACAGAAATCAATGAGTATGGAACAAAATTTGGTTTGTTTACTTTAAATACAAGAATCGTAGTAAACAAAGCCGAGTCTGAGTTTTAGAATGTACTTGGTTAATTGACGTAGCATACGAAGAAACGCTTCAATACGATATTATTAGTAAACGAACAGTAGCCCTAATATATAGTACAGAAATATTGTACTTCTTTGCAGTTACGATGCCGGAAATTTAAAGTTCTATAAAAGTTTAGCCGAACTCCACACAATTTCAATCAACAATCGTTGTGGGCTAGTAGGTAGGCGGGAACGTATTTAGGGGGGTGGGTTCCACAGGCAAAAAAAAAAAGTATAATTTTAGGCGTAATTATCTGTATATACATTTCATGCCCAGATAGTTTGGACCCCCCCCCCCCCGGAAGCCCCCCCCTAAAATCAAATTGTGGATACGTGCCTGTAAGTAAGGCATCGAGCTGTCAACTAGTCGATCTGTGTTCAAGTCTCCTCAGTACCATCGTATTTTCTTTATTCACTGGTGTTAATCACATTCGTTTAAGAAACTTTTTTGCTTTGTTTGGATCCAATTTGAAATAAAAAACTTTGCTTGGGTCCTATTTCAACATATTTGTTGTTGTTAACCACAAAGAATTTTTCTCTGTGTAGTACTCTTACGTCATTCCCTTGCAGTAGTCGGTTAACTTGCCTGTATTATCAACAGTTTTATCATTTACATCACTAATTGCATCATTTTGTACAGAGAGCATTGAAAACACTAGATATGTCAGTTGATAAAAGTCTTGGCTTAACAATCGGTAGGTCCTAGGAACAAATGGAGCGGCCACTGACCCCGACTGAAGTTTATTTCAGTCATATCAGGCAAATGCCGGGATGGTACCTTCAATAGAGGTCCTACCTGACTACCAATATCCTCTCCCCCAGCCTATCCCGGCCTCAGCCAGAGTTGCCTACTGACCATAAATAAATTCAACAACTCCCTTTTAATAAGGTAGACTGTCGAATTGTATTGCTTTAACACTGGGAACGCCTGTGTATGCACAATTCTTCAGTCTTATTTAGCTGAACCTTTTCTTGTACGTTATGCTATGAACAAAGTGCACCACACCTCAAAGCAAGAATGCTCAACCACAAGGTGAGCAAGTTTAATTGCAACAGGGTCATCAAAACTAACAAAAGACACGGAATTAAAACTTTCTTTCCTTCATATAGAACCTAGTCGCTTTCTCATCACGGTTTGTTAATTGAGGGGGGAGGCATTTTAATGGTTTCTCTGCAGAAGCTGCAAAATTAGAAAAGAAATGAAGAAAGACGTGGATTTAGCGCATCCTCTGTCTCTCTCTCTGTTCCGCAGGAGCCACTAACTGACTGCACATTGATTCTCTGGCTCAACGGAGGGAAAGATTATCAAAAAGTCAACCTACAGAGACCGAGGGTAAATAACGAAAATTCTTTTGAACAATACGTTTTATACGGAAAAAACAAATTAAGTTTTAAAAATTTAGAAATATTTGAGAACTAAAATTTCAATGTTGGGCTTTTAACTATTCTGTTTTTAGCAATATTTTATAAATTTACGTTACAGCATGCCTTCGTTGACTCCTGACATCTTAATATGTTATATTTCCTATACTACAGATTGTAATAATATATTTGGGTACAAATCTCTGAAATTGTCTTTAAAGGTGTTATTTCACTGTCGAGCTAGTTCATCAGCTTCCTCACCCAAGCTTCTCGATGAGTAAGCTCGACAGTGTAATACCACCTTTACACTGACGAGCTTGATCAACTTTCTCGACGAGGAAGCTCAACAGTGAAATAGAAGAAGAAGAAAAAAGCTTCCTCATGGGCAGACTCGTCGAGCAATCTGGCCAACATTAGTATAATAGCGCCCTTAGTTTAGTCTTGAATGTACAGTACCTCGATTAGCCAACTGTAAATTTTGTATTAATGTCTAATTTATTTTCTTCCCTGAATAAAATTATCGCGCCTAAGTTCGACATTTCGTAGCAAAATTGCTGTTTGCCCTTTGATACGGTCCTACTCATCCAGTCGTACAACTGGGAGAATCTGTTTTCGCAGCTAACCGTGTACAACTATTGTCAAGAACCCTCCTACAGAAGGAACACGAAAGGAAAGGAACATTGATATGAGGAGAAAGTAAACCCAATATTTACAAAAGCCACAGAGCAAACGCACCAACAAAGAGAGGTTTTTTGAAACAAAGTAGAGCACGAAACCATAACTGTAACAATTATGAGGTCAGTCGTTATGCGACAAAAGCATTGAAAGGACTGATCAAGGAAGAAGGCTCTACAGAAAGATGACGATCAGTTCAGCACACTTGTTAAGATTCAAAGGTGAAAGTAATGCCAATATAAAATGCTTCTTTGTTATGTCCGTCTACCCACTCACGAAAAACAAATTCCACCCTTTCTCTCCTTTCCACCGTTTCTAACCGCGCACACAGCTTGAATTACAAGGAATTGTAGTTGGGCGTCAAAGGAAACACAAGAAATTGTTCCATTAACAAAATCAGTTCAGTGCCTCCGAATCTTATCCACATTTTTTTATTTATTTATATAAGTTATTTCCAACTGGTTGATTATGACGTCGAAGCACCTGTAGCACAAAGAAACTTAGAGAAACAATGGAAGTTAATGGGAGTGAGAAGGTACGGTATAGCTCGTTCGTTCTAATCACAGAGGACCAGAGATTATTCTTTTCCCCCGAAGACAACAAACTAGTTTCTTTGAAACTGACAAAGGCTAGGGGAAGATAACCCCAACAAAAATAGCATTCTGAAGGGAAGCAGCTACACCATTACCACGTTGATGCTGAAGATGAATGACATCGGCAAGGCTCAGAGATGGACAGAGGACGACATCTTCAATGTCTGCCTTTGCTGCGAGGTCATAGAGCTGACGACTCTACACCGCTAAATCATGTCAGGAAATAGATGATTCATGTATTCTCCGGGGGTAAAATATTCCGGGAGTACCTTGCTCAGGACAGAATTCTATGGAGAACGTTCGTTTCTGCGGCGATGAACTTGCGAGTTCCGTAAGCCATAGAATAAGTAAGTGCACCTTCCTGATCCTTCAAAATTTTCTTCTCAAGTCTGCCAGTCCGGTAGAAAAACATTGCTTTAAGGCACAGCTGGATATACGGGGTTCCACTGTATATTAATACTCATTAGTTTTCTATTATCCCCAGGTGACTTTTCGAACAATATATATTACATATCAATAACAAGTTTATTTAGTTATTTACTTTATTTATTAGAAAATGTCCATCACGAATTTCCAGTTTAAAATTGATAGTGGCTGCTGATTACATACAATTGAGTTTGATTCAACTCTTGGCCTCCGAATTTAAAAATATGTTCTACACAAAAATTAACAACACTTATTCAATTTAATTTAATCATTAATTAATTAGCCAATCAAATTCAAGTCTGAATTGTCATTCACAATGATTAATGATAGTGGAAGTACATAAGTCAATATTTTTGCCAATCCGAGCGAGATTATTACATATTTTATTTTGTACCTCATCATTCATTTATGTTGACACTTCTCACCAGACAATAGGATACCACCGCAAGAAAGAAATTAACGTAATTTCTCACGTTCGTCACACTCGATGGCCTTTGGGTTCGCATTATACAGAGTCAGAGCCGAGCTGCTTTTATCGACGTTAGTGTACGCGCACGAGCTGGGTCGGTAACGTTAATGTAAAGCAACGATCTCCAACGAAAGATGGCAGCACTACTTCCGTATATGTGTGATGTATTTTCATCGTTGCACGAAATTTCAATGCTGATCCTACAAATTCAAGACTAGAGAGTTCTTACCTTCAGAAAAGAAATTTCATAACCAATTCAAGACCTTGATCAATGCCAATTTGTAATTTTCTTTTTTGTTCATTGTTGAAATAGCTTCATTGTTATTGGTTTTGATATACACAACAATCAAACGATTTAAACAAAAAAAGTTAAAGACATTGTTTTTTAAACAATTCGCACTAAAAAATAAAGAATAATTTTATTTATGCATGAATTAAAAGAAAAGCATGAGGAGCGCCAATTCAAGAATGTATAAAGTGACTGTATATGAGAGCGTGCCTCATGCTTTTCTTTTTATCATGCACACAAAAAAATATTATTATTATTTTTTTTTACTTTTTAGTAAGAATTGTTTAAGAAAAGTATGTCTTTAAAACTTTTTTTTTTCCGAGTTCTTTCGGTGTTCGAATACATTTTCTCAAGCTAAATGTTTATGCGACCTACAACAGTAAAACCCAGTACTTATTTTAGGATAAAGAAGTCCATAAATACACACATATCAGTCACACTGATATGTGTGTATTTTTTGTACAGACTCAGTGTATGTCTGATGAGGATCTTGGCTAGAAGGTCGAAACGTTACATGTAATTTAATTTTTTACGAATAATACAGTCTTGTTCAGCAGTTCAGTGTTTTTTTATCTTAATTGCAAGACGTGCAACTATGTTTTGTTGTCGGTCTAAATATATAAAAGTAACAATGGGATATTGTATTGTCACCCGACTTACGTCGCTGTGCAAAATTTCATTATTCTATGACGTCGGGAAATGAATGTACAAATTGGCATTGATCGAACTCTTGAATTGGTTATGAACTTTCTTCCCTGGAAGTTAGAACACTCTAGGCTTGAATTTGAAAAAGCAGCATTGATCGCATTAAATTTCATGCAACGATAAAAGTACATTAAGACATATACGGAGTACGGAGATAGTGCTGCCATCTTTTGTAGGATATCGTTGCTTTACATTAAAGTTAGTGTTCGTTCACTACCAGAAGTTGGAAGCTGAAACTTCATTATTATTGTAATGCGTGTATATATATAAATGACGATCGATCTGCATTAGAAAACATGGCTCGGAACGCAAAGTCAAAACAATTAACACGAAACTGAATCAATATATTCAGATTTAAAACAGTAAACTAATTCATAAATTGAAGATGTCTGGGTATTTAGCTACTATATAATTCTGTGCAGCCATAAATACAATTGTGTACATAGTTCGCTTTCTATGCTTTTAGAATATGACATGAACGTGCACGGTAATATTCTTATTACGACCATTTTTACGTACTTTTAACGAAATACTTCTATATTGACATTTCCGTTTGCTTCAACCTTCAATAAAGGTATGTCAATACTGTTTACGTATGTGCGGAGGTTCTAGAAACATACTGCAAAGAATAGCATGCATATATGAATAAATTTACATAAACAAATAAGAAGGAATTCCCCATCTTATTAAATCACAAACATGAATAAATAATACCAGTGTAACAAAAGCATCCGATATTTATTGTCCCGACAATGATATAAACTGCAGTAATCGTTAATCACGTTGCGGAAGCCTTTCTCTTATTCTTAATGTGTAATTATTACGAATTTCTAACACTAACAATCATGTGTCTAAAACTATTTTAATTTTATCGCCAACGCGTATGCAATTACTATCAACGTACAGCAGTTCCAGTAATGTTATTGTAATAAAATTTACGTAACTTGTTTGGTGACTCCATTTGACTGTACCTTTCTACTTCCATAATTTCAATGTACAGTCAGTATCAAAAGTATGTACTCAGTCGTAAAATTTCCTTTCCAATAATTTTGGACATACAGATTTTAGTAGTTTCGTATACCGTAAATAGACTAAGTTACAGGAAACAGTACTCAAATTTATCTACCAATTTCAAAGTTATTTTTTTAAAAAATAACGACTGGGTACAAACTTTTGGCGCTGACTGTACTAGTGTACATATACAGGGTGTTGCAAAATGACACCGACAAACCTACCTCACGATATTCCTAACCTGAAAAGAAGGAAAAAAGCATAAACCATCGAGGGTGCATACATACTTCGTTCAGCGCTATAGGCTGCCGAAATCGCGGGGAAATGAATTTGGAGCTTTAGATTTCCAATACTATTAACAGTAAAACTGCGGGATAAATGATCAACCCTCAAAGAAACCTGCTCAATCCAAAAATGCATATTCCAAAGTTGTGAAATGGATATGCAAGGGATTCCCCAAAGGAAATGGCGTATTTCCAGGCATTCTCTGGAGTGAATGTGGGTGGAAATAAGCAGGAATAAGACGACTTTCCGTATGAGCACAAATGATAACCGTAATAACTACCATCTAAACGGGCAATGATACTGATAAAAAGTACTAGAAACGTTCGCTGAAATATATGTAATTTACTCGTTTGTTATGTAACCACGCATTTTTAAAAGAAAACTCGTTCGGGAAAGGAAATGTTTTTCAGATATCGACTTGCCGCAAATTAATTATTGTTACTGGCTGGAAGATAGTAAACATTCATGCTTATTTGGACACACCTTTACTTCAGATAATTCTGGGAATCCTCTACTTCCTTTGGGGAATATCTCTGCGCCCGCACTGCACAGTTTTGGATTGAGCAGGTTTCTTTTAGGGTACCTTGACCCCACAGTTCTACTGTTCATAATGTGGGAAATATAAAGCTCTAAATTTCATTTTCCCATGGTTTCAGCAGCCTGTAGTGCCGAAACAAAGCATTTGTGCACTCTCGATGGTCACTTTTCTTTTTCATGTCAAGAATCTCGTGAAGTAGGTTTGTTGGTGTTGTTCTGCAACACTCTGTATAACATATAGACTAGTATTGTTCTGCAACACTCTGTATAACATATAGACTAGTACGGCCAAAGCCCGTCACATGTCGGTGGGATGACGTCTCTGGACGAACATTCTTCCGAGGCAGGGATGGTGAAGATAGCGGTCAGGGCTTGTGCCAATGTACCATAGCGGCATGCACCTTTGAAACTAAGCAACTCCTGTAAAACCTCAGTTAGTATGGTCAGAAACAGGACTCTAACCCGTATGCCTCCTCAGTGCCAATAAGACCATAGCCACTAGATTACGGCGTCTAGGTAATTCTACTCTGAATACGTCATAGTTCAACATAGGCCCTGGCCGACACCTTCCCCTCCCTTATCCCGACCTGAGTCTTAGATACCTAAAGGCCCTAAATAAAATTCAATTCAATCCTATTCCAACGTCCATGAGTATCCAATTCTCACATTTGTGGTTTGGGAGCTTATGCTCGCACTGGTAAGTAAAACAATTACATGCTACGTGCTCGAAAACTGGATTAATGAAGACGCGAGAGACGTAGGCGCCTAGTGCACCACAAGAAGGCCGGTACTACAAACAACATAATTTTATCAAGTGGAACGATGATATTTCCAGGGTTCTCAGATGCTCACTGCGAACTTCGATAGTAACCACTATGGTTCTGCTATGTTTCAAAGAGTTAGCTCATCATTATATGCGTCGCAACAACAACTTTAGGATACAAATTCAGAACTATACTAAACAAATCCATACTGCTACAAAAATAATTTTAGACGGAAAATGCATACAAAATGTTCGATAGGTGTAAGTTCCTTTTTTCTTGTTCCACTGTTCTCATTAGCACCGTGATACGTTGTCCAATACACAGTACACAAACAGGAATTGTACGGTACATAAAAATATTATTGGTTGCATTTAATAATATTTCAGCCGTTTACCTTTAGACCAGCTCTTATCAGAGCTACGAAATATATGACGCATACTACAAAATATATTTCAATCACAGCTGCAAACGAATAATGGGCAATATAAAATTAATTCTGAATCAACTTATTTGAGTTATACTGCAGTATGTGTTATTACTAGAGTTCGGAATTTTAGGTGCAAAATTTTGCCAAAAAAGGTGCGAAAATGGTGCCAATTTTTGTACAAAAAAGGTGCTTAAATAGGTGCTAAAGTAGATGACATTCAAAATTTCTATGTTCTTCTCTGTAAGATTACATCTGCGGTCACTAAGCAGATACTTGTAAATTGAAAAAGAACGTTCAACGTCAACAGACACAAGTGGTGAGTATCTTGTTTTCATCCGGTAATACAAATTCTTGTTGGTTGCGACCTCTTGAACATCAGGGTTTTTTGCTAAACTTTGATCCAACTTCTGTTTTCCGGCCCCCTGCAGCTCTCGTTGCACATCCATCAAAACAGCCCACTGGGCTTCCTTTGCCGGACACTGCTCCTCCAGTTTTGTGATTGCAGTAGTAAGGAAAGAGAAGCCATGGACTGTATAGAGTTCATCTTGCAACTCCTGTTGAAGTGCAAGTTTCTTGGCTTTTTCTACAGCTGAGGAATCATCATTGGGCAAAGCATCTAAAAATTTGCATATTATGTCGAAATGGTTGCAAATAAAAACTGCAGCTTTTAACCACGTACCCTATCTAGTGAGGATAGGGGAGGGTGGAAGTGGAAGTCTTGTAATTTCTACATACTTCTGTATCCTAGAAGGAGCCTTTTTCAGTATTTTCTTAATGCTAGAAACAAATGTGTGCAGTGCATTAGGTTGACAGGAGCGTGTGCAAGTGAGCACGCGTTGCTAATTTTGAACTTTATTAATACTTTTAAAAAATAACGTGATAAAGGTGCAAAAAGGGGAAAAAGGTGCAAAAGGTTCTGAGGTTGTGAAAAAGGTGCAAAAAGGTGCTACCGAAACAGCATCGATTGAGTTCAATATGTGCTTATTTTGCGGAATAGTATATTTTATTTCATTTTCACACACAAAAAAATTAAGGTGCAGCACCTAAAATTCCTAGCCCTAGTTATTACAGCATTGACTTAGGCCTATGTTATGTATGTTATATGCAACAAAATTCTTGAATGCTGAGGAGTGGTGGTTCCATACTGGCACGGAATGAGTTCATGTGGCATGGGTTGGGGGTTCGCTGGTCTTCCTAAACACGTCAGAGCGATGACCGATGTGCTGCACTGGTTGAGACCACTTGCAGTTCTTCATTAATTTCATTTCCCCCCAAAGAGATGGGATATTTCAGCAGAATAAGGCACCGTGTTATTGAATTCACTCGTTCAGAATTGGCTCAGGAAACATTCTGGATAGCTGCAACTAATAGAATAACCAATTCGTATTCAAGATCTTACGGCTACAAGACAACTAAAAAAGTTCTTCCCGTTTTTGATGTCTCACGGTAAGTACTTACGTATCTCAGGTATTGGAAAAGCGATAGGGGTAGGTGTGGAAACACAGACTGTGATCAAGACAAGCGTTTTGCGCACTCAGCAGTCATAATTCGAGTAGGGGCGAAGACTAGTGGAGAGTGAAGCAGTTCGTTTGGGGTTGTCTGCTTTATGACTAAGGTGGACTTGTTCGCAGCCGAATCAAGTCCCCGAATACATCACGACTTTGGGGACAATGATGTGAATGAACGCATTAACAAGTATTGGTTAAAGAAATTCAGGTCGGGAGGTTTGTCTTTGTGTGATGAACCCCGCTGTGGGTGCCAACAGACCCTGGATGACAAGTCTCTGAAAGCGGTCATAGAGCAGCACAGGAGCCAAGCATCTACTGAGCTTGCCAAACGCTTCTACGTTTCTGGTGAAACAATCAGACTTCACCTGTACCGCATAGGGAAGGCGTACAGGTTGAGCAAGTAGGTAGGTAGGTACCCCACGTACTGTCGGAAGACAGCAACGAGTTACAGTCTGTTTGTCGTTGCTTTCTGGGCACTCCAACACACCCATATTCAATCGAGTGCTCACCAGTAACGAAAAATGGGTCTTGTATGACACGACTAAGCGTGCCAGACATTGGTTGTTACCGTGGGAACCTGTGCCTCACACCACGAGACCATTTCTACATCCACGCAACATTTGGTGGACTAGTCGCAAAGTGCTGCACTACGAGCCGCTACTACCGGGCCAACACATCACTGTGGATCTGTACTCGCATCAGTTGGAACGTGTGGCACTGTAGCATAAGTGGATCGCATGGGTGTGCTGTTCCTTGTCGACAATGTCAGGCTGCACGTGGCGCCGGTGGCCAAGGATACCATACAACGCATTGGCTAGGAGCTGTACCACGCACCGTATTCCCTGGACTTTGCGCTAACAGATTATTACCTCTTCCATTCTCTGGACAACCAACCACCTTTACGGAAAATCCTTCACGAATGAGGAAGGCTTGGAACAGTCACTCACGGCTTTATTTGTGTCCAAGAT
The DNA here is from genome assembly GCA_022664845.1 of Lepisma saccharinum. NCBI lineage: Eukaryota > Metazoa > Arthropoda > Insecta > Zygentoma > Lepismatidae > Lepisma > Lepisma saccharinum. Next base: position 71,327 of record JAGDQP010001816.1, read on the forward strand.
ACCGGTTTTACCGTCAGGGTATTCCGCAGCTGCAGGAACGTTCGCAAACGGTGCTTGATGCCGACAGGGATTACTTTTTCAGGACTAACGGCAAGTGAAATTTATTATTTTCATCAAAAACGGAAAGAACGTTTTTAGTTGGCTTGTACAAATACGTGAGAGAAGGCATGAGTAAGTATATCTTCAGATGTATTCCGTCCACTTGTGGAATTGATGTCACATCCAGCCTGGGGTCGGTCCTACACGATATTATGTAGCAATCAAATCATTTGGCACGTAAGTGTATCTATTAATGAAGAAAGTAATGGACTGTATAGAACAATGAAAAGATTCACACATGCAGTTCAACGCTTCGGGTGTTAAAATCAACTGAATTGTTATTAACGTCCTAAACGAGCTGGTAGGTAAGCTTCTAAGGACGGGACTTACAGTTTTTTGGTACAGTGGGCTCCGAACCAATGCGTTCAATTGACGCCGGCGGGAATTGAACCCATGACCACGCGCACAGAAAGCGAGCGCAATAACATCTCGGTCACTCTGAAGTCTCTTCACACATTTATAAATCAAAACTTGTTTTTCACCAAAGCTGAAACCAGGAGTGGAGAAAGTACAAGTCGTTACGTAACTTCATGAAACAGCACAGCCGGAAGGACCTGTAAAGAGTGTACTTAACACCAAACTGCATCTGCAATGTTCATTGATGACACAACACATTGAATCTTTCTCTGCAGGAAGAGAGTTGGTTCTAGTTGGAATGTGTAAACAACATGTTCTACAGTATTTTAATATTATTATTAAACAATGATTTCAATATCTCCCTTTTCTCTTGTTAAGAGCGAACAGATACAGTGGGAGTGGGCAAACCTATTTACTGGTCTTCTGAAACAGACTTCTGTCTCGCTTCCGTTTATCTTTAAAACGCATCGCTCTTTTGATTCTACATATTTTTGACAGCCCAGAGGAAATTAGTGAAAATAATTCGAGCTGCGACGGTGATATTTTTTCGAGGATGTACCAGTTTGTATCTTTGCAGAGGAATTTAAAGTATGTTCTATTAAAAGTACTAATAGGTGTCTCCTTACTAAAATATACTTAAGGGATTTTCTCACTCCGCTTATTTTTTTAATTATTATTAGGTTTTTAATAAATAGAAACTGATCGACTTCCCCTTTTGACCTTTTATTCGTCGTCCATGACTGGAGATAATAACGGAGTCGGATAGAACATATTTACATACATTTGATTTCCAGAAAAAAAGAAACGAGCAAGATGGATGCTTGAAATATTTTTTTTTCTTCAGGAGGTACGTGGATGAAGATAGCAGTAGACAGTGATTTAAGGGGGGAATGGGGAGGGCTTCATCCAGAAGTGGATTGAGATGACTGAATATGATGATCTAGCCTATTAATTACCGAGAAATGTTTGTTTTATTTACCACTGTAAAAAAGCAGGGCTTCAAGTTAGAACCCCTGTATTTTGGAAACGAAAGGAATTCGACCTTTTTTCTTGTTTTGGCGGCAGAAATTCAAATCCGAAGTTCGTTGACTGAATTCTGTTGCACCCTGTATAGTCATGTTTATATATGAGTTGGCAACATGGTATCTCCTTACTATAGCACAAGTCCTGTACCAGTCCGCTCTTCAACTTTTCTTGTGTGCCTGGGTTGTTCGTGTACGCCTGTCTTGGTATTCAATAATGTAAGTACCTTTCTTCTACTTGTTTTTACCATCCTTCTTTCCACATATCTTGGTCTGCTGTTATCCTCACCCATGTTGGTCCTTGATTTAATCTACCCATCTTGCACTGGACATGTCGGTCGTTACTTTTCTGTAAGAATCCAATTTAGAATATTTGTCATCCATCTCCATCTGTTCATCTAGCTACATGACCAGACCATCTCCACTTCATCATCCTCACAGTCTTAATCACATCTTCAACCTTTGTTTGGGCGCGAATCCATTCGTCTTGATGTCCCTCCTAGTTATTCCTAGCGTGCACATTTCCATTGCTCTTGTTTAACTCAATCTTTGAGCCATTTGCGTATTCAATATCCTCATTTCACACCAATACATCATCACAAATAAGACACACTGATTATAAACTTTACGCTTCAGACACATTGGTAGTTTCGCTTTTGAAAATAAACTTTCAAACGAGCTCCACGCCATTTTACATCTGTTTGAGCTGCCCTAGGTAAACATACTCATCAACTATGCCTATTGTCTCTTCGTGAATCTACTTCCTTTGCAGCATGTCCAAGTTTACTTTTTCTTCTAGGGGCTGGAAGGGAGTGACGATTGCAACCCATACACGACCTGGACGAATGCAAAAGGCTAGTAACTACAAAAGAAGGCGTGGCCACTATCGTTTTCCATGACGGACTTGCTTCGTACGCGTGAGTAAAAATGAGAAATTATGAAGACAATATCACCCAAAGTAAGAAGCATGTGTACACTTTCAACACAGGAATTAAAAAAGGCGCACCTGACAACGAGTACGTCATACAAAGGAATTCGACTTACCATCACTGACTTCATACGTCATTATGAAACCTAATGTATATATAACGCTTCACGCATCCTGTACACAAACAGGAAAAGTTAAGTAGGTTCAAATGACCGGGTCGCGAAATCTTCCTTCTTCCCATGGTGGGCAATCACCTCCTTTTCACCTTTTGCTATTACACTCAACCTGGCTCAGACAATCAGCCTTGAGAAATCTCACACAGAAAATAAACTCATCCCACTGTTTACAATATACGGCTCCTTCCACACATGCATATTGTATCGCGTGTTCCTGATTATCAGTACAACTCAGTGATGCATACATAATTATTTTACGAGTATCACAAGTCATACAAAACGATCATCAGATTACGGGACTTGCCTGTGTTCATGCAAGAGTGTTCCGGAATCCCATCACAGTTCACCTTAGAACACTGGAAACGCTACAAAAATGAATCGAAAATATATTTTATAAGCATACGAGAAAAAAAAAAACTGTCAATTTGGGAATTCTGTTGATAATAGCGTTTCATTTGCTTTCCCAAATTCTAGAAACCAATCCTGATGTAATAACCTGCAGAAAGGGGCAGGTTCTTACAAGCAACTTAAGCCATCGCCATTCCGATTTTGTACTTTTTTTCCCCTTCGCGTACGATTTTCCTCGTTAATAAGAGGCGTGGTCAGGAAGTTTAATTCGTCGCCTATTTTTCTTTACTTTTCAACCATACTTTGAACTGCATCCCTTAGTAACCAGTCTTTACGTCATCAATGTCCCAAACAGTTTCTTTTTCTTTTTATTGTCGCCAGTACTGTTAAAAAAAATCACACACATTCCTGGAAACGGTTAGGCAACTATATATCTACCTGGAAATTTCCGGTAACATGGCTTTATACTTTCCTGAATACAATTTTTTCTTTCTTGAAAACTGAATAGAAGCCTGAAACGAAATTTGAACACGGATGTTCACCAGCGTCTTACTGACTGGACTAAAATGCCAGTGATAAAACAGTAGACCAAAACCATATAAACGGTCGGAAATAAGTTGCCCGAAAACAAAGTTATTCCCACGACTTACGCCATGTTTTAATCACTTTTTACTGTTTGTCAACTAGGTATCGAAATCTCCATTCACTGAGAATTATTTCCAATTTCTGCTAAAATACGTGATCAAAATGTCGGCAGCAAACTTGATCAGAGAAACAGTTTATTCTTTCTACGCATGTGGGAAAATTAAATTTTGTTTGCCTGGCACCCGAAACGCAAACACGTTTTATTATTATTACTATTATTTCCGTAACCCTTAGTATTCTTATGTTACCTGGTCCTCAGTCAGAATTTGAGCTTTTTTTCTCTTTCTTTTTCGTAAGAATAAAGCTTCAAGCTATCATAAGCAAAATTTGTTTTTGATAATTTTATCTTTGATTTCAATTGACAAAAGACGGAGGCGATCTACAAAAAAAAATAACTTATGGGTTATAGAGGAGGTTATGGCCTAAGAACGCCACGCATATAAAGGAAGACGTCCCTCGGCGAGCGCATCCAATGAAAAATGAGGAAAGTACTTGTCAGGGTCTTCTGATGTAAAGAACCGTCCAAAACAAGAAAGCCTTAGGTCACCATATGTTTTCTTCAAAACCACAGACATGTGGAAGGAATCGCTGGGGTTTCGACCCAAACGTTGCCACTTCTTTCAGTACTATTTTCTCCTTCGTTTCCTTCTTTCTCTTTGGAAATTGATATGACCACCTTTCGCTCCTGCCATCTGCTTCAAGCACGTGGCAACTCCAGAGAAAATTTCTTGTCGGAATTTTTCTGTTGGTGGTGTCAATGTTTGGTTAACTGCAACTGATAGGGAGTCCGGCTCCTTCACGGAAGGCTTCCATGAGTTGCTTTCTACAATACCGTCCTGGGTTTCGGCTGATGGAAAAGCTTGCAAGAACTCCGTCAACATGGCTGGCAGTAGGGTCTCAAGTTTGTATATTAACTAACGTACGCTCAATAAAACACACTTTTTCATTACATTACGTCGTCACACAAACTTAGCTCGTGCTAACAATCTGAAAATGATTTCGTGTAGAAAAACTAAAAGTCTGCCTGAGACTTGAATAACAAATCCAGAAAACCTACAAACCCATAAATTATTGAGCCGTTTATTAGTGTGTGTGTCAAGTTAGTACGAATAAAGTTATACGCAGATCAGAAATTGGTTTCTAGTCTCCAATTATATCCTTCCTAGGCGTGTAATATTAAATACTGAAAGATGAAATAAATCACAGCCATATTCAATCCACTACTGGACACCGGAGGGAGGAGGTCGGTCTACTGTTCTTACGCTGACCAGACGGGTTGGGAGAGGAGAGCCTAAGCTCTCACTGTGATCGGCACTATCTTTTATTCATAGCAGCTCCCCAATTGTATCACGATGCTGGTTCCAGACCCACACGCCTTGAAAAAAAAATCTTGGCAGTGCCCGGATTGGAACCCGGAAACCCCTCAATCCGTAGTCAGACATGCGAACGACTAGGCCAACGGGGGTGGTCTCCAAAGAGATATTTCTTACTAAATATAAATAGCATAATAAATCTTTACATTACGGTAAACCGAGATTTGAATATATTCAGAGGTGTTTCGGGGTTAATATCTTAAGTTCAGCCTTCCAAGGTGTATATATGTAATTGTTTAGAACTCCAATAAGCATATTTGCAATGCTGGTAATTATGTATTTATTAGTTATATCAAAGTTCTCAATATTAGCAATTCGCATAACAATATCAACATCATCGGGTTATCTTCGCGACCAGCTACTTAGGCAAATCTCTCTCTTCAAATACATGCATATCCTAAGTTCAGTGTATGTATCGAATATTTCTATAAACTTACATATTACGTACTCTTGTGTAAATGCAATTCCTACATGCTGCTAACATATGCACACCAATTAATAGCATATATTGCAGATACCTATCACAAATTCGCACAAACTTCTATTTCAAAACTATCACAGACTCTATACGAGCGGGGGGGGGGGGGGGGGGGCGAAAGAAATCGAAATTTTGTAATAAAAATGTGTGTGTTTATTTTTGGGTGATATAAATTGAATATCTTTCAAAGTACTGCTGTCTATTTGATGTAAAGGTCCGGTCTAAACGTGTTTTCCACTTTCGAAGCAGTCGTGAAACTCTTGGCAAGTGATACCTTTCAACGACTCCGTCGTTTATTCTTAATCTTTTACACGTCTACAAAAAGTTTTCTTTTGAGGATTTATTTTCATTCGGGGGAATACAACGAAGTAACTCGGAGCAAGATCGAGTGAATATGGCGAGTGAAAAGCCTGTTGTTTTCGGTTAAAAAATGTTTCACAATCAAGATTTTGTGTGTTGGTGAGGCACGAATTTTGCTACAACTCTTTTCATCTGCAATTCATTGCCCAAAGTTCGTTCGCATGAACTCCAGGGTACACCAAATAAATCAAGTTCGTCAGTGGTTCTGCGACGGACTTCCATAATCAGTTCACAAATTCTGGCGATGTGTTCGTCCGTTCGGTAGGTCGTCGTCCTGAGCGAGGTTTGTCTTCAAGTGACAATTAATTCACCATCCGTGAAGCGGGAAAACCACTCGTAAATTTTTTTTATTTTTTTTCAGAACAGCTTCCATATAAGCCGTTTCAAACATTACAGATGTTTCTCCGAACAGAAAACCGAATTTCATGGCCTCACGTTGATTCCGCTTTTCAGTCATTATAAAAGTCCCTGAACAAGTGACAGGCGCTTAACAAAAAAATTTACTACTCGGCATCACGAGCACGACTTCACTCGACAACGCTGGTTGGCAGACTGATGCAAAAGGATCCCAGCAAGAGGCATCTAGCGACGGAAGCATGTACTATAACGGTCCGCGCACCAGAGAACGACTCCGGTTTCTTTCGGGTCCACTCTCGTATATAGAATACATTTTTTTATTTCTTCTAAAATGTAGAATTATTTAATCTTTAAAAGTTACTTATTATGTTAATATTTTACTCGCTGTTTTGGTACATCTACCATATTCATACCCTGACAGTTTCTGTTATCGAAATGACTAAGACACGACACCACAACCGAACACGTTTATGGCTAACAGAAACGACAATACTTGCTTCATTTTCCCTTAATGTAAATTTAAGCCTGCAGGCATGTGAAAACAGTAATCTGAAATCGTACCTGTTTGGCACGACGCTATCTCCGCTAGTAAAGTAATGGAATTTCGCATTAGCATTACCATTGGAGAAGGGGGGGGGGATTAGGAGATCCAACACAGAACGAAAATGAATACCAGTGAGGTGAGCAAAGCGGTTGTGGATGTGAGCTTAGCGGGCTTTCAACATGGAAGAATCAAGGTATTGTTAGATTATACAACAGATTAAATTTAAAAAAGTGTTGCAATCTAAGGAGAACTGCATGTTTGTTATCTACCATAACGCATAAGGGAGAGAAAAAATCAATACTGCCACACTGTGTGTGTATGTTGTGTGCTAAATTTGAACTCACGTATATCAACACGTTGTGTAAAATAAATAAATGTTTGTGATATGTATTTGTAGTTCACTTGCATAAATATTCATATAATCGGTCAATAAAAAAACACGACAATCGACTCCAACTTGTCCTAACGAGAAACATCCCTAAAATCTGTAAAGGCAGGAAACCACTAACACTCCGTTATGTAAGCGTAATTAAAAAATCCCTTTCGGTAGGCCTACAGGCTGAGGTAGATCTCAAAGTTTTTATTTTATTTTCAAAAATTCAAATCTCGCCTTATATGAGAGCTATCAAGAAACTATTTATTGATTTGTAGATTATTAATCAAGAGCTGTTCAACGATACCCCACAAGAGAGAGAGAGACACACACACACATATATATATATATATAGTCGTTTTGTTTCGCTTGGAGCGCTGCCCCCAACTTCAGTGCTTTTGAGAGGATGCGCCTACTTTATCTTAACCAAAATCTCCCTGCAGCACTACACCACCATGGTATCCATCTGCACCCTTCCACGGGGGGCTGCGTCCCCAAAGGGGAGGTTTGCCCCATTTATTGTAACCTACTCTTGGTCATACACCTTCATAGAAAATTTCGTTTCTCTACCTTCAATGATTTGGAAATTGGGTTTTTGGGACGGCCATTTTGGATCCAAGTTCACGACTTTTTGAAAGTTTTCTTATATTGTCGTGACCTACTTGTGATGGTACAACTTCAAGTAAAATTTCATTTATCCAGCTCAAACGGTGTGCAAAGTGAGATTTTTGGCGGTCTTTTTGGATCCAAGATGGCGACTTTTCCCAAATGTAATATTTCCTTAAACTACTCGTCATAATGCACCTTTATGCCAAATTTCGTATCTCTAGCTCAAACGGTGCGGAAAATGGATTTTTAGGTCCGCCATTTTGGATCCAAGATGGCGTCTTTGGATACATCATGTAATATTTTAGTAACATACAAATGATAATGTCTAGTGTTACCAAATTTGATATTTCTAGCTGCAGCCGTTTAGGCTGTGTATTCTATACAACAATGGGTTCGGCGGTCATTTTGAATCCAAGATGGCGACTTTTTCAACATTTCGTAATATTTTCTTGAACTACTAATGACAATACACCTTTATGTCAAATTTCGTATCTCTAGCTCAAACGATATGGAAAATAATTTCTTACTTCCGCCATTTTAGATCCAAGATGGCGTCTTTGAACTCACTAGGTAATATTTTCGTAATCAAAAAGTGATGTTGTACCTTTATGCCAAATTTGATTTCAATAGGCCCAGCGGTTTAGGCTGTGTATTCTATACAACAATGGGTTCGGCGGCCATTTTGGATCCAAGATTGCGACCGATTTTGCTCATTAACGAACTTAACCGAGTTATTAAGCCTAGAAACAACATATAAAAATTTGGTTCAAATATCTTCA